>JARJRE010000458.1:0-64161 GCA_030783385.1 Akanthomyces dipterigenus | reverse complement strand
AGGTAGCGGTGGTAGTCACCCTTCCTATAGTAGAGTCAGTATTGTAAAATGACGCGGCGCATAATCAAAAGACACACATCTTGTGGTAGAAGACCTTGGACTCGCCAGACTTGGCAGAGGGAATCAAGTGCTTGTCAAGGACCTCGAGAATATCCTCACAAATTTTGGCAAGCTCGTCCTCAATCTTCTGGCGGTACTCCTTGATGAGAGTAACCTGGGTAGAGTTGCCCTTGGACTCCTCCTTCTGTTCGATAGAAGTGACTATTCTCCAAGACGCACGGCGGGCACCAATGACGTTCTTGTAGGCGACGGAAAGAAGGTTGCGCTCCTCGACAGTTAGGTCGCGGTCCTCGGAGGCGACGATCTTCATGTTTTCAACCATCTCTGGAAACGAAACAAGTCAGCGCACGCAAGTCTTTAGGGAGAGTGTTGACTGGCCAAAGCCAGAGGTTTAGCGACGCACCTTCGTAGCGCTCGGCCTGCTCGGCGAGCTTGGCCAGATACACGGCATCGTCGTTACCCATCTTGAGGAATTGAGATCTAGTTCAGGAAACGGCGGTTAGCAGGCGGCGATGGCTGGCGTTTGCAGCGTATTGGCTCGAACTAGACGGGCAACTTTGTATTGGGAAAAGGGAACCAAGAAGAGGTGTTGCCACGGGCAATTGTCGTCAAGGGCAGGCAGGTGCCAGGGAGGTGAAACGGCAGGAAAACAATGACTCAAGGGCACACTGTAGTAAAGCACGAGGTGGATTGAAGATTGAGCCGTCGTAAATCAGGTCAAGACCGCCAAACGCGCGCGGACCGATGAGCGAGGCCGCCAGCTCAGGCCGTCAAACCTCCCCCGCTCCTTGGGCGGCTCTAGTGGGGGTTGACGCCGGTGTTGACGACGCGCCGGAGAGAGCAGGCAACATCGAGGGCAGACGGTAGCGATTTATAGAATGTCGCTTCCGAAATCTCGATGAAGTCATGCCGGTAGGGCGGTATCGTTGAGGCGGTCGCGCGCTCTGAACGGGCGAAGGAGCAAGACGGACACGATGACGAAAGTGCACCTGGACCTGGCGGGAGGGGTTGCAAAGGCAAAGAGAGAGCGAACGGGAGAAATGGCTGGTGCCATTCATGGGGACGACATACCACAAAAACGGACAAAAAAGTATTGGATTTGTAGATGGAGTGAGTAAGATCGGAGGTTTCGGAGGTGGAAGCTTGTCCGGGGTGGTGTGTGTGGAAAAGTCGATGCAGGCGGAAATTGGTTTGTTTGTTGGGATTATGTAGCAGAGCAGGCGAAGCAGGCGAGGAGAGGAAGAGAGTGGGAGGCAGAGGACGAGCCACAGGTGGCCTGGGCGAGTAGTGGTACACGCTACAGGTACCTCGAGTGCTGGAGGCACCAACAACAAGCAGTGATGGTGGCTGAAGGTACTTGCTGCCAGTGCTCACTGGGGTGCTTGGTACCTGCCTGGCTGGCTTCCGCGCTAAGCAAGTAGGTACTGGTACATGGAAGCTACTGGACTCAGCAGAGCTCACCAACTTTGTTGCAACGCCTCAGGCAGCTCAAGCTCGACACCTTGCTGGGGACGCGTCTATCTCGAGCCATCACGTGCGGCTTCAAAAAAGTCTCACACAAATCTCAAACCGCTAGCGTCAGTGAGCAGTGGGCAGACTGCAGTACATAATTACCTAACAATCTACGATGTTGAGATGATGAAGGGTCGAGGCCAATAACATCAGCCTTTGTTTCTTTAAACTCGGCACTGCTGGTGTTTTTTTTGTGTTCTTATTGTACTGGATGACAAGGCTACGGACAATCACATTTGTTGTTGTCAAGATACGCACTGCTTTCATGCACTGTATCTGCATGTACCGGTACTTCCGCCCGCTCTACCTGGCCCTAGCCATATCGGCAGGATGTTCTTCAGCTGGACCCTGCTTGACCCAAGAGTGCCACCATCGTATTTCCAACAAGCCCTCCTAAAGGCCTGTGAATCACCCGCTCAGGTCAAAACCGCCCATCGGGCCAGGGAATTGTTCCTGCTGACTCATTGGTTCTTCAGTCTCGTACGCAACAGTCAGGGCTGCGCGTTGACGCCGTACAATTTGCTACCTGGGATCAGTAGACGCAGATTACCACTACAACGACCTCTAGGTACTGATACTGTAGGGAGAAATCGGACTCTCTCTGACTGGTCAGGTAGTCTGCCGAAGTCTTGTTCTGGTGCCTTTCCCCTTCTTGCACTGCTCATTGGCCAATCCATCTTCAAAACATGCGCCCCCAATAAAAAGGTTTGTTGCTGTTTCATTCCACCTGCAGGCTATGTGCATAGCTTAGTTAGTGCCTGCCCGTGAAGATCGTGAAACGGCTTCAATTCATTGTCAGGCGCTTCACTGCCGTGTCACTGTTCGATCGCCGTATTGCGTGAACCCAGACCGTGTTTTGTGCCAGTTCGCGAATGTCAGCCAACAGGCACCGCCCGCCCGGTGCGCCCAAAAGAGCACAACGCGGTCAGCTTAGGCGCCGCCTTTCTCTAATGTCTACATAAATACCGGCGTTCCTCAAGCTCGTAAAAACGCAAAGCTGATGCTACGCTTCAGATTGCTGCTCGGGCAGCTCGGGCAACTTGCAGCTGCACTACCAATAGCGGGGTACCCCATTCCCACGCTCTGCATCACACAAAACGCATGTATCAAGCTATCGCCCCCAACTGCTATGCCTCGTTCAGCTTATTAGTAGAGCTCTGCCTTGGTGAGTGGCCAAACCACACCACCTCGGCCGCACACCCACGTCACACAGCCCATCCAGCTAGCCTAGCTCAACCACCCAACTCCTCTCCAAACACCATCCCCCAGTCCCCGAAAACCATCTCCCATCAAAATCAGCACCTCTCTCGTCCACAATGCTTCGCACAACCTTTGCCAAGACGGCTGCTCTCCGCCCTATCCGCACCGCCGCCTTTTCCACCACTGCCCGCGCCATGGCCGAGGGTGACACTGGTGCTCCTCGCAGCACTGGCGGCCAAGGGTAAGTCACGCTATCGATCCTCGAAAACGGTCGCCGCCGTCCTCTCACTCAGCATGGGTCAATTGAAATTTGGAGTATTCTGACATGATGGACCTTGCAGTGACGCCTTCCAGCGCCGCGAGCGCGCCTCCGAAGACTACGCCATCCGCCAGCGCGAGAAGGAGAAGCTCCTCGAGCTCAAGCAGAGACTCGCCGAGCAGCAGGAGCACCTCCAGCGCCTGTCTGAGCACATGTACGTTTCGACAGACACTTTGCGTTGAATGCATTATTGTTGCTCATGCATAGAATGCCCCCATGACGTCTTGAGACTCAGTCACTAATACCGCTTGCAGCGACGAGATTACCAAGGAGCAGGGTGGCGAGAAGAACTAAGCTCGCCCGCGTTGCCAGTTGGATTATTTACCTTCGGTCGATCCGGCATCCCAGATATAAAGACCTGATGACATGAGACGTGCAGGTTCTTGATTCTGTCTAAACTAGTGTACAACTACATACGAAATGTGACATCAATCCATCTCCAAAGAAATTTGGACCCTCGTCGCCGCACTAGCCAATGGTTTTTTGGTTTTGTAAAACTGACTATCCCAATCGGTTTCCCGTTTGTCCCTTAAACTCCAATGTGCACTCAAAAACAAGTTCATACTCCGCTTATCTGCGTCCCGTGTATGCACGATAGAAGCCCTCGGCCGCGTCGCTCTCCACGCCCGCATAATTGTTCGCCATGCCATTGTTCGTCTTTTGTGCCGACGTCACCTTGGCTTGCAGCGCCGTCGCATTGGCATCGATCCACTGCAACTGTGTAAGATGACCGTTGAGAACACGCACAATTTGGCTCAACTGGATTGGCAGGTTAGCTTCGTAACTGCTGTCAGCAGACTTGTTGGTACGTACCGGGTCCTCTGCCTTGGTACCCTTGCTCAAGGTCCCCGAAATATCATTAATCTCCTTGACCATCTTGGACAGGTCGCGAGACTTTTCGTCCAACTGCTGAGTGAGCTTCTCAGCCAGTTTGTACGTGCGCTCGCGCTCTTGATCTGGCCCGGCTAAATGCTCGCCGGGTCCAAGCTGCTTGGCAAACATATCTTGAACCTCAGACTCGTAACGGCTGAGCCAAGCTTCCAGTTCCTCCTGTTGACTCTCCACGGCAGCGAGCTGTCTCTCAATTTCGTGGCTGGCGCGCTCAGCTTCATATGTGTCCAGATACAGTTTTTGAATCTTCTCGCCGTTGTCAACAAGGTTTCTGTCCCAAGTGGACACTGTCGTGGCCTGGTCCTTGAATTCCTTCTTGTACTTGGTCAAGTCTGATGCCCATCGAGTGACAATATCCTCCATGGTCTTGTTCTTGAGTCGTGCGATTTGCGAAGGAGGTCCGTTGGTAGAGGCGCCGTGGGCATTGCTGGAGGTGCCAGTCGGTGTCTGGGTGACTGGCTTTGCGGCATCTGTGGCTGGCTTGGCGCCGCCGAACAAGGCAGAAGCACCGGCAGTGGCGGTCGTTGAAGCCGGTGCGGCCGTTGAAGTCGTCAAAGTAGTAGCAGCTGCAGTGGTCGGCTGTGCTCCAAAGAGGACTGCAGCAGGCTTCGCAGCATCTGTGGCGGGCTTCGCACCCCCAAATAGAGAACCAGCAGTGCTGGGAGCTGCTGCCGAAGCAGTCGTCGTCGTCGTAGTGGTTGCAGGTTTAGCACCAAAGAGGCCACCGGCCGCCGGTGTCGAGGCTGCTGTGCTAGTAGTTCCACCACCGCCAAAGAGACCGCCCGAGCTGGGGGCCGCAGTCGTTGTGGGAGCTGACGCCGCGGAGGTAGATGCAGCGGCAGGCTTGGCGCCAAACAAAGAGGGGGCTCCGGTCGATGTGGTAGTAGGGGCAGTTGCGGGCTGTGTGGTAGCAGTGGCGCCCGAAGCACCTCCGAAGAGACCCGGCGAGGGAGCAGCAGCTGGTTTGGCGCCGCCAAAGAGACCTCCGGCGCTGGGTGCAGTCTGCTGGTTACCGAACAGTCCGCCACTGGCAGGTGCCGTCGTACCAGGTGCTGCGGCAGCATCAGTACCTGTTGTCTTTGCGCCAAATAACCCGCCGACAGCCGCAGGCTTCGCAGCACCGCCAAAGAGTCCGCCAGCTGCGCCGCCGGCAGCAGGAGGCGCTCCGGCGGGTGTCGTCGACGGAAGTGAAAACATGGGCTTGGCCGGGGTGGCAGAACCAGGACCTGCGCCAGTTGCAGCCAGCTTACCTCCAAAAGAGGGAGTAGAAGACGTAGGAGCTCCGCCACCGAAGAGTCCGGACGTTGCGGGTGCGGTTGTGGTAGTCGTGGCGGCTTGACCTTGGTTTGTTGATGCAGGCTGACCAAAGAGAGCGCCCCCGGCATTAGTAGTTGGCGTAGAGGTACCGCCAAAGAGAGCTCCTGCAGGCTTTGCCGTGGCATTATTCGCACCACCAAATAGCCCACCACCACCAGAAGCAGGGGCCGCACTGCCGCCGCCACCAAATATACCGCCGATGGCAGGCGCTGTGCCGGCAGGCTTCGGTCCAAAGAGACCACCAGTTGGGGCAGTTGTTGTGGATTTACCGCCAAAAAGACCTCCCGAGGCCGTCGTCGGAGTTGTGGATGCGGCACCGCCGAAAATGCCGCCAGACTTGGGTGCGCTATCTGTGTTGCTCGCAGCACCCGCCGTACCAAACCCAAAACTGACGGGCGCCGCAGCGCCGCCAGCGCCGCCAGCCGATGCAAACGGTGATCCAGACACAGGCGCCGTTGATGTTGTGTTGTTGTTCGCCGCGCCGCTCGATGCCGGGGTTCCAAATGCAAAGGGTGAAGCCATGTTTGCGATGAGCCCCAAAGGTGTCGAGGTCGAAGCTATGTTGATCAAGTAGCGTCAGTGGTTTCGACCGTGTTCTGCCCGCAGTATGCTGATGGGATAGTCTCGTAGCGATGATTGATCCTATATCTTCCGGGAACAGCCCAACCTGTGAGGTTGTGATGGCTGAGTCTGTTTGGGGGTGGATGCAGCTACCCAAATACCAACCAGGAGCTTTTTTTCCAAGAGCTTGGGAGGTTGGCGCGGACGCAAGCCGCGTCCAGGTACCCACGCCAAAAAGGGAAGTGGGCGACGCCGCTTTAATTCCCGTACCAAGAGCGCAAGCATTGCCTTGCAACGCCTGTCATACTGACTTACTAAGTAAACGGCAGACACTTTTCATGCAGAATGTTCTTTAATCTTGTCATCATTCAAGTTGTTGGACTTACCCTGTCATGGACACTGTCATAGGTTGAGGAGCCTCGCGACTATCCCATGCACAATATCAACGCGGGCTGCGCGACTGGGGCCAGGTACGTATCTACGAGTTGCGTGTATGTGTAAAATCTACTCCCAGGCAGACATTCGGGATCTTGTTATGGTGTTGGTCCAGCTTACTTGTGGGCATTTACTTTAGCTCATCAAACTTTGTAGTTTACGCAGGAATCAGCTGTTATTGGAGAACATGACGGCAGCCCGGAAGTTTATAGGCGGTACGCGCAACGATTTGCGCATCCTCCTTAAAGCTGTCCAAAAATGATCAATTACCAAGCAAGATATTTGTGAGTGCCAAATGAAATGTTCAAAATCTATAATTTTAAGCAGAGCGGCCTAATTGCTCTTGTGCCCGTGCAATGGACCGCATACAGGGTAGTCATGATGTCGAAAAGGCGGCGGGCGACACTTAAACGCCGTGTTCTTACACCTGACAGCGCACCTGAACGCCCCAGTAATCTCCCCGGAAAGGTCCCTAATTTTCGTCCAAAGGAAGACCTCCGTAGAAGCAGTAGGAATCTCAAGCTTGCCTAGATTTGGAAGAACTAATGGAAGTAGAACACGCAGACCATGGGCTACATCACGTGCCCTTCACCCCACGAGCTGTTGCAGTGAGCTAGCCCAAGTTCTAGAGCAGGTCTGCAAGTGGGCGCAATACTTCTTACATCCGACGACTTGCTCCATATTGATTTATTTTACAGATACCCGGGACACGAAACCAGCTACCTAGTCTGCTGTGGTGAGCTGGGGTGGCACTGAACTGGAACCGCGAATAGTGATCGCTTCATCGCCACCGCCCAGCCCATCCCTGGCTGTGGCCGATTCGACTCGACCACGGGGCGCAGCCTTCCCAAGCACTTTGATGAAATAATACAGCCGCGACCGGCGAATTGACAGCCATGGATAACTCTGGAAGTTTGCACCCGCCCCATCTGGTCGAAAAGACCGAGTCTGCAGTTACAGAACTACATCGTGGTCAGTCTCCTTTGCGACGGGTGTATTCTCCCAGGACGTGCTAACGGTCGTGCAGAAGACACCTCGGACTCGGACGATCAGTTTATCGACGCAAGGTCAGGACCAGCAACTCCCAATATACGCTCTCCCACACCAAAAACGAATCCAAAACAGAAAGAGGCATCTCGAAAAGATAAAGTCGCACAGGATGACGAGGAAGAGGAAGCTTCAGCCGGAGACACCACCCCTGGTCCACCACACGGGAACGCAGACGACGAGGATGCGGGAAAAAAGGCCACTGCGCTCGTGAAAGAGGAGGAAGAAGAGGAAGAAGAGGACGATAATGACGGGGCTGACGACTTTGGTGACGACTTTGACGATTTCGAAGAGGGCGGTGGCGCCGATGACGACTTTGACGACTTTGACGACAACTTTGCACAACCAGAACCGGTAGCAGGACAACCGCAGACGCCAGTAACTCCTCAACATAAATCTCTCCAATTTGTCAGTACAGTGCACCGATGGCGTGACTCTGCTAACATTTCCAGGCCATTCCTGATTTCGACAACCTCGGCCCCGACGAAGTCCTTGAAGCCACAGAAGACATATTAAACACTTTATACCCCCCCAAAATATTGGAGGTGCCCGCGCCTCAAACACTTCCGAAAGATGCGTCCGTCTTTATAAACCCGCGTTCCGCTTCACTATGGTCGCAGCTAGTGGCTCCTCCACCCCTTGCGCCGCCCGATTGGATCCGCTCGCGGACACGACGTCTGTTCCTTGTATCGCTTGGCGTTCCCGTGGACCTGGACGAGATATTACCAGCCTCAAAACAAAAGAAGTTGATACTACCGTCGCTCAACCTCTCGTCATCATCACCGCGCGCATCCAGCGACGCGCGGGGAAGCGGTGTGTCGCGGCTGAAACAAGGCGACGGCAACGCTTCGTCCACGTCGGTCGACTCACAAGGCCGGCCGTCAGCGTCAAAGACACGGCGGGGCCCGCCAGCAGAGCCAGATCTGGATCTTGTCGCCGCGCGCTATCTCTGCAACACTACAGACGAGGCCATCAATGGCATGACAGATGAGGAGCTCAAGGCGCACATCAGCAGATTGGAGGCCATGCAGGGCACTGCCAAAGATGTACTGGAGTATTGGAAGAAGCGTACTGATGAAAAGCTCGGCGATCGGGAAGCTTTCGAAGGTGTCATAGAAAATTTGGTCAAGCATGCGAGAAAAGTACGAAAATAAGAGCTGGGCTGCATTTCAAGACGGGGACAGGATACCTTGGGTACATGGTTACATATATATACAACTACTTCATTGATACACATGAGACATAGCAACTCACCACTTGACGCCGACGCCGACGTAAACAGTTTCGATATAGATTACATATGGCGAACCTGCAGCCTTCTACTGCCCTACCGTGGTCAAATGCCCGTAGGATATGCAAGAATGACTACGTGTATACGAAAGACGAAGTTATCGCCACTGCGATTTGGGCAGAGTGGAAGCTCGCAGCAGGAAACTAGAACACAGCCATTCATGCTGTTTTCCATTACCGACCTTATACATACCTCCGACATAGTAGCCTACTACGTAAGAGCCTGATTGAGATAGAAAATGTGGCTGTATCTTGACGCCCTGTCGGCGGCTGCGACGCGATGCGACTTCTGCAGTGTGAGTAAATCTATGTTCGTCATAATCTAAAATTAGAAGCCCGACCACAACGAAGTCAAAGCAATTTGGCGCAGTGGAAGCGGTAAATACACCTCGAGATCCACATGTACAAACATTGTGTACTAATGATTTCCCAGCGCCGGGCTCATAACCCGGAGGTCGCACGATCGAAACGTGCAATTGCTAAACTTTTTGCGTTTTCTTTTGTCAGATTGACAATCTGAAAGGGGTTGCGTGAACACATAGACTTGCTTTTTGTTTTCCCATTTTTTGCTCTTAGAAGCACTTTCTGTCGCTTTCTACGTTTTCCGATTTCGCGCGGCAGTAGATGTGCGCAGATGATGATGTTCATGTCGTACAACTAAGTACTCCCCGTTTGTTCATTGTAAAGCAACAGGTACACACGCTGGGCCTTCACAGGTTGGCTGCTCACCATGGACTCTGTTTTCCGCTCTTTCTTTGTTTTTGCAAATTTCGTCGTCGAGCGGCTCGCCTTCGCGTGTTTTATTGCTTCTTCTGGCGATTCGTGATAAGTGGCATCTGCGCTGGATATAAAGCAACAAGCACTACATTCTAATCACTCCGCCGAGTGATCAACTTCGAGCAAAAGAGGGCGAAAAGAACGTAGAATTTTTTTTAAATGCATGAGCACTTTGAAACCTCGCACAGGACGACCTCCATTCCTTTCTCTTCTTTATTACTTCTAGTCACCTTTCAAAGAGGCAGAGGCAAAAAAGCAAGGGCACTTATCTGGGCCATGGGTTGGCGGCCCGATTACGGACAGCAGCCAGGGACCGACGGATAGCTGGCAGACGACACCCGCGTAGCATTCAGCCTTGAACTTCATGAATTGTCAAGACGGCTCCGAGTTTTATGCTGACGCTTCTTAAAGTTTTGCGTGGAGAAAAGAGTCTGTCTGGTCGTCAGTTTGACGTTCTCACGACCGAGATTTCCTGTCTTGCGTGGTTGTCACGGGAATGCCCAAATGTGCATATCATAATCCCTTACGCCGTGGAAGAGAAGCTTCCTGATGCTGAGAAGTTTCCGTGTTCTGCATGGAAATCCGCTGCGATAAATCCACACTGCTAGATATCGTCTAGGCGATGGACGGTGACGATGCTCTGCCGGCAGCCGATTTGACCGGCATTTTGAACCTGATTGACTAGGGAAAAAGGTGGTTTGGAAGATTGGGTTACAGAGAGTTGACTTTGGGCCGCAATGAATTTCGGGTGTGCCTCGAATTGCCCACAGAACTGGGCATCGCTGAAGACCAACCTCTTCCATCCGAAAGACTGCGATAAGAATCTAACAAATACTCGGTTTTGTTCTAAAATCAGGATAATTTAGGAAATATATAGATGTGAAACGATCGATTGATGCGTTGCGCCCATCATGCTAAAGAATGGCTGGCATCATGTAACGAAGACAGTTATTTTGCAAATTGAAATTGTGTGTAATTAAATCTGACCGCCTCGGCCTGTACAATGCAAAAAACGCGCGGTGAGCTAGCTACCGGTAGTGTCTCTCAATTGCCCGTTGGCTTTCAATTAGCATCATGCAGGGATATCAAATGCAATCGTTCTACGTCTGCGGCCTCTTTGGGCCATCGGCAACTTTTCGTACTCAAAGCTATGTAACTCATTCCACATAGATGCCGAAAGCACAACATGGCGAGAGGAATCAAGACGGCATGTGAATATTCTATGAGCAACCCTGCAGATCTCAATCGTGCTCCCATGGCGGCTGTCTGCCATGATGCGGGATTTGGGCTAGTGCGCTTGACCTGGAGGACCCCCAGCTTCTTGTCCTGCTTCTTGCCCAGCTCCGTGAGCTGCCTCGAGATCAAATATTCCGAAAGGAGGCCCAAATTCTCTGCCGGCATTGATAAGAAAGCTTTCCTAGTTTCGGCATCGATTTCGAGGGCCGCTTCGCAACATGCAACGACAAAGCGGATAGGGACGACAATCGTTTCTGGCCTGTGAACAAGGCCATCAATATACTTGAACGGCTTGCCCATGAGTGGCCGAAGCCAGCTCGCAAAAAAATGAGAAGGCGACAACTGTGTAGTGATACGAGCGGAATGAGCCTTTGAAATTGATACAAATCCTAGACCATGGATTTTGGCATTACAAGATGCTTTGGCAAGGGGTGTACTTGGAGAGGACTGGCATAAACCAATGTATCAGCACAACGAACTAGACTGACGAATCTTCTGAGCCAGGGCCTTTTTACGTCAATTTGTTGCAGGTCTTCGCTCAGTGCGGCGTCAAACAGCCAGATCACAAAGGAAACTGCATTGCACTCATGGTGAGTGGCACAGTGGTAGGTCTTCAGCGCAGTGGAAGGGCTTGGGCGGCGTTGAGCAATGGAGGGGCATGGCTATCTTTATCAGCACCGAAGCGGCTTAGCGCAAGAGTCATACTCTGGTCTGCACACTTTGAATTTTAACAAACCTCAGGCGAAATCCCCAGTTCCGGACTCCTGAGCCGCTGCCACGCTGACTCATGTGCAGATATCCAAAAGTCATTAGTTTTTGATTTCAAAGGCCGATTCTATATCCTGAACTATTATTTGGCTGCACGTGTTATTCGTCTTTGTTAAGCGTGCTCCAGCGACCCCGCCGGGGCTCTTTCAGAAAACCACAAATCTCGTGCGCAGTTTGCCCCGCCTCGCCGACTTTACATCTACAAACCACACCCGACACACGCCACCATGTCTGCCAACGGCGACCGAAAATACGACATTGACTCCGAATCCGACTCGGGCGAGTCTGTCAACAATGCCCCTGGCGATGGCTTCGATAGCAAGCCCCTTAAGTCGGCCCTGAAGAAGGGCCAGCCATCCCACGAGGAAACGGTCGCGAAGCCGTACCTCCCGCCCCAGACCGACCCCAAAGAGCTCGATGTCGCCAGCCTGACGCCGCTGACACCCGAGATTATCGCCCGCCAGGCCACCATAAATATCGGAACCATCGGCCACGTCGCCCACGGCAAGTCGACTGTCGTCAAGGCCATCTCGGGCGTTCACACTGTTCGCTTCAAGAACGAACAGATTCGCAATATCACTATCAAGCTCGGCTACGCCAACGCCAAGATCTACAAGTGCGATAACTCGGCCTGTCCGCGCCCTACCTGCTACCGGAGCTACAAGAGCGACAAGGAGGTTGACCCTGCGTGCGAACGCGATGGCTGCGGCGGCACATACAGGCTGCTACGTCATGTATCGTAAGATGCCCAGTCGATTATTATACCCGCCATCATTTGAACTAACAGATCTAGGTTTGTCGATTGCCCTGGCCACGACATTCTCATGAGCACCATGTTGTCAGGTGCCGCCGTCATGGACGCCGCCCTGCTCCTGATTGCTGGCAACGAACCCTGCCCCCAACCTCAAACCTCGGAGCATTTGGCTGCAATTGAGATTATGAAGCTGGATAAGGTTATCATTCTGCAGAACAAGGTCGACCTGATGAGAGAAGAGGCCGCCCAACAACACTACGACTCCATTCTCAAGTTCATCCGTGGCACCGTTGCCGGCCAGTCTCCCGTCATTCCCATCTCTGCTCAGCTCAAGTTCAACGTCGATGCCGTCAACGAGGCCATTGTCAACACTATTCCTGTGCCACCCCGCGACTTCAGCCAGCACCCGCACATGATTGTTATTCGATCATTTGACGTGAACAAGCCTGGTGCAGAGATTGATGAGCTTAAGGGTGGTGTTGCTGGTGGTTCTATCCTACACGGTGTCGTCAAGCTCGGCGACGAGGTCGAGATTCGCCCTGGTATCGTGTCCCGCGATCAGAGCGGTGCTATTAAGTGCACCCCCATTTTCAGCCGGGTCGTCTCGCTCAACTCTGAGTCCAACGATCTCAAGTACGCTGTTCCTGGTGGTCTGATTGGTGTCGGTACCCGCATTGATCCTACCCTTTGCCGTGCTGATCGTCTGGTCGGCTTCGTGCTCGGTCTCAAGGGCCGCCTTCCTGAGATTTATAGCGAGATTGAGATCAACTTCTACCTCCTTCGCCGCCTGCTTGGTGTCAAGACTGCCGATGGCAAACAGGCCAAGGTCGCTAAACTGGCCAAGAACGAGGTCATCATGGTCAACATTGGTTCGACGTCTACTGGTGCCAAGGTTGCCGCCATCAAGAACGATGCTGCCAAGCTTATTCTGACCAACCCTGCATGCACAAGTATCGGCGAGAAGGTTGCTCTATCGCGTCGTATCGAGAAGCATTGGCGCCTTATCGGTTGGGCAACGATTGCTGCTGGTGTCACCCTTGAGCCCAGCAGCTCCTAAATGCATTTTAACGAAACGAAGAATGCTACTGAATGGACGCCATACGAATTTCACGACATCCACAGAGCATCAGCCACGTCCAGCCGTTACCTCTCGGTCGGGATTTTATGGAGGCAGATTTTGGACAGTGGTGTACATGTGCACATCAGCGGACTTGGAATAAGTACAATGGTGCAGCGCTGATGGGGTGAAAAGGACAGGACTATTGTACTTTGTCTAGCTTTTTTTTGCGAGAAAAAAGAGGTGTTGGCGTGTTGCTTTTTTTGACAGACAAAACGAGGAATACCAAGCATCGAAGCTGCCGTTGTTTATCAAAAACACAATTTCTCATGTGATGTTTCATATGAGGTAGCTACACTAGAAATGATATAAAGCAAACAAATTAAATAAAAAAAGTGTATAAATTGTTACTCTCGTATTTATCAGTCAAGTGAATGTTTATTATGATAAGCTATGGCTTCCCGCCTGTCGGAATCTTGAACAAAACAATTCTGCCCTCGGGGCCCTGGCCTGTCGCTTTATCGACGCGAAAATACCCCTTCCTCTCCAGCTGGATGATGGCTCCCTCGGCAAGCTCTGCGCAGTTGGCGTCGACCATGGCCTGCTCCATGTTGGAGGTGACTGGGTTGAGAAAGTTGTCCAGCTGGTCGGCCTTGTCGAGCCTGTCTTTGAGCAGGAGGTGATCAAACTCCCACAGCTCTGCCTGTCCGAGGTCGCCACACGCGGCAAGCCAGTGAATCTTTTTACTTGTCCTGGAGACATTGCCGTCTAGGTTAAGCTCGCATTGTAGAGCGGTGACGACACCACCATCGTGAGACCTAGTAATGTGTCGTACAAACGCATTTCCCCAGCTCATAAGCGTGATCTCCTCGTCCTTGCCAAGACACGAGGCGTCGTCCTGGTCAATGTAGATGTTACCTGCGAATGTCACCGTCTTCGTTCCAACGGCCGTATTCTTGGGATGCTTTGGCCGTAGTTCCTTCCAAGGCGCTTTGGGGCCACCTGTAATTGTGACGAGTACTGCGTGCTTGGATATGACGGCAGAATGTCGAGGTGCGATGGGATCAATGACTTTCTTATTCATAGACCACAAGATTGTCCAGTCCATAAAGACAAGATTCCGGCTCGGACCCTGCTCCAGCATAAACTGGCGCAGTGCGTTGACCGTCAAACCCCGGCGGAGGATGCCTCGAACGGTCGGCATGCGCGGGTCGTCCCAGCCGTCAACCTTGCCAGTCGCGACGACCTGGAGCAGCTTTCTCTTGGAAAGAAATGTCCGGATGAAGCCAATCCTGGCAAAGTCCCAGAGGTGCACGCGGCGCAGACCCAGCGCCTCGAGGAACCAGTAGTACTGATCGTTGCGATCGGCATACTCGGTCGTCCGCAGGGCATGCGTGACACCCTCGATGGAATCGACCAGGGGACAGGCAAAGTCGTAGGTGGGATAGATTTGCCACGCCCAGCCTGTTCGGTAGAGAGGCTGCGGCGTCTCGCCAGGCGCCCAGCTGAGGAAGCGGTAGATGATGGGGTCCCGAAGGGCGCCGTTGCTGCTGTCGTAGGTGATGCGAGCGCGAATGCAGTGCCTCTTACCAGACGCCGTGCCAGCCCGCATCTCGGCAAAGATGGCAAGGCTCTCGCCGGCCGGCCGATCTCTGCATTTGCTGGGCAGGCGATCGCGTCGGTGCGAAGCTTGAGTCTTGGGATCCGTGTCTTCAGCATACGCCTTGCCAGACGATATCAGCTTTTGGCAAAGCTCATAAAGGGTCTCAAAGTAGTCGCTAGTGTAGGTGACCTTTTGTGGAGAGATTCCGAGAAGACCTAGGTCATGGATGATGGAATCCTCAAACTCCTTCTTCTCCTTTCGTGGGTTCGTGTCATCAAATCGCAAGATTAGAGAACCGGAGCTTGCGTCGTGTGCAAAGTAATCATTCAGAAAGGCTGCTTTGGCGTGGCCTATGTGCAAGTAACCACTACATATCAGTCAATTAGCATCCAATCTGTATTGTCCTTGCCGCTGTCTTACGAGGGCTCGGGTGGAAATCTGGTGACGACACCATTCTCCATGTCCTGCAACTTCATGTTATAGCGAGGCAACGCCTTAGCTGCGGATGCGCCGGTGGACTTGACCAAGTCTGCGATATCCGGCTGAATCTGCGGAAAGGAGGTCTCTAAATAGGTAAACCATCGTGAGACGTTTATTAATGCCGATTGTCGAATGATACCGCGAGCGACTCTGTTGGACCAGAGGGCGGTCCAGAGTGTCTTGTCAGCCTCGGTCAGTTGATAGCCGTCGACCAACGTCCGCAGCGTGAGGTATCGATCAAACTCGTGGAGAATAGGCTCCAGCGACTTGTAATCAGAAGAGGAAAGCTCTGTTTGGAAACGGAAGAGTTTTGCTTGATCCATTGCGATTTGTGTTTGTAGACTAGACTGTTGTGTGAGCGTCAAAGGGAATTGTGACGGCGGGGAACATCATGCTCGCCAATAGGTGGTAGGTGTGAGTCAGGCCGCCACAGGCCATGCGCCGCACCATCTTGTGTGATTGACTCTATTATAAGATCTGGAGTATGGTAGATCCAAAGTATCTGCCTGAAATCTTTCTCACCCAACCCGATTTAATAAAGGACGTTGCAAGTCGCTGACGCCAACTTGGCGTAGGGTGAGCTAACTCATTCAACTAGGTACAGCCAGCGTTGCCCAGACCTGACGGCGAGATGAGTTCTCAAAGGCCAAGTTTTCTCTAATATTGAGAAAACACAATCAACGTGGGAGACGTGAAAAACAAAAGCGACCAAAGCTACGTGTTTTTTCTCGTACTTCCCTCCGATGGCAGGACTGTCGCCGTCATCGGAGCCACAAAGTCGGAGTGATAGGATTCTCGCATCACCAAACATCGTCGCGCGATACTTCATATCTATCACCGTCTTCTCTAACATGCTGACACTTGGAGTCCCTCCTCAGAGTCTTGCGCATGTCTAATGCATCTTCTGTTTCTTTTGTTGGATCAGTGGCGTGGTCGAGGTAATAATCCTTCACCACGCGGAATACGCTGTATCCCACACTCTTGTAAAACGCGATGGCGCTCTCGTTGCTCCGACGCACAAAAAGGTCGACAAACCAAGCATCTCTTGCGTTCGCGACAGCTTCCACCTGGGCTGTTAGTATCTTGCCGATACCGAGCCTGCGTGCTTCAGAGGCGACAGTAAAGGCTGTGATGTGGGCGTGCCACGGCAGATAGTGCTCGGAAAATTTGTAGACATCAGGCGATGATTCAACTTTGGCCATGACTACTCGTCGCACATGTTAGCAGGTCTTTGCTGACTGGTGTTGAGAGCAGGCGCTGCTAAGGTGTGTGAGCGAGGAATCTCATACTGTAGCCGACTATGTTGCCACCGTTGTCCTCGCAGACCTGGAACAGCGACGGCCATTTGGCATGATACTCGAGATAGAATCCAAGCCCGTACGTCTCCACCAAGCTGTCCAAGTTGCATTTGGAGAATTTGTGTAAATCGCTAGGGCGAAAGCTCCGAAAGCTTGCCATCGTGGCCTTTTTCGTTAGTTACTAGCATACTTGTGGCGGTGGCCAGAATACCTTCGAGCTCACCAGACAAGCCCTTGAACAGCGTTTTGACTGAGGGTGAGCTTTCCCAAGTCGCTGCCCGCAACTAGAGATCTTTGAATTAGAGAAAAGTACAGTGTGACATGCCCAGAAACGTGAAATACTTTTCACAAACACGTGACGAGGGAATCCTACCGCTGCGGCACAGCGACATCCTCGAGCCTCGAGGTCAAGACAGGGATTAAAAAAGCCAGAGGTAAGGAAGAAACTACGACTACTTGCATTTTAGGTAACAAAGTTGGTTCCGCAAATTGAATGAGATTTAAACAAATTTATTCGATCGAGTCCATCATCCCGCATGTTCACAGACTGGAGCGATTATGGCTACTTGCTCTGCTTAGCCTCGGGATCCACGAAGTTATCGTGGTGTCGGTCCTGCTACTTAATGTTAGCAAGACTACCTAAACCAGAATCCAGGTAGACGAACGCGAGCTGCCACAGCAGGGTCTACAAAGCTGTCGTGGTGACGGTCCTGCTACTAGATGTAAGCGAAACTTCCTAGACTGTTCATTCAGGTAGACAAACTCGGGCCTGAATGGCACTGGTATCCAGAGGCATGGGCGAGGCCACACTGAGACCCAGGCATACTGCGGCGATCAACGGTATGTATGATTGGAGTTGCATCTTGTAACAAACTAGAAGGGTATGTGTTGGACGGAATGGTAAGGAGGCCTGGGTAATGCTGGACTACATTTATATACAATGATGGCCGTATTTATGTATTATGCAACAAGGGATATGCTATTCGGGCTATTTCACAATATGTAGAAAAGCGATATGCCGTGTGCGCCCGCAGCCTACAAGAAGACAGCAGTCTGAGACAATGCTGCAGCCTGGTTGAACAAACAAAGAAACCGAAACTAGCGGTCAGTAGCTCTTTTTACTATTACTTGGTGATTCATCCGCAACTAATCAGGAAATATTGTGCGCTGCAATGGATCAAGCGTACGACAGAGTGCCTTTGGCACACCCTGATACTGAAATATCGACCGATCTGGAAAGAGATGGTGAGCATACGTCTCAAGAGCTCTGTGACCAATGTCGTTTGGGGAGCAAAAGGAGAGGCGCATACAGCGGCTTGCGGAGTGTTTTTATTGTAATCAGCTTCTGGTTGTTAGTGGCCATGGTGCTGGGCATCTGGATCCGACAACACACTACATCTTCACGAGCCCTGGTTCCCCACAGTGAGTTATTCCAGTATCATGACATTTGCCACCTGTAAGATAACTAAACAACAGTACATAGGTATAGCTAGTCGATCAAAGACAACTCTGTTCATGCCAGATGAACGTTTCAATGCTGGGAATCAGACCAAGGACAGCGACAAGGCGTGGGCAAAGATGCATTCGAGTAAGGATCAGTCTCGTCAACACGCATTGAGGACACTAATTATTTGCAGGATTCATAATGATTGAGAATGCCGATTATTACGGGCTCCCTCCCTCCATTGGCGGAAAGGTAGAAGGGAGCCGAGTATATGCGGTCGCGGTTTTCCATCAACTGCATTGCTTGTGAGATCTCATAACACGCGACTCCAACGCCGCCAAGCTAATACGATTTCTGCAGGAGAATCATCAGGGGGGCTTGGTACACCGTTATCAAAGACGGTCCTGGGATCTTGGATGGTCCAGTTGACCTCCCTGGCCATCCAGCGTACAAGGCGCTGGCAGGCCACGTCGCTCACTGCTTCGATTATATCAGGCAGGGATTGATGTGCGCAGGCGACGCGAGCATGGAAGCTTTCTTAGAGGGAGATGGTGTGACTTTTAGACCGCAAGGGTCTAGCGGATGGGGTGTTGAGCATCAGTGTGTCGATTTTGATGCCATCGTTAGGTGGACAGAGAAGCACAAAGATCCAGGCCCTTAGAAATTATTATCCCAAGCATGACGTATAAGATGTTGGTACTGGCTCGTGAGTTCAATCATCTGTCCGCGCTTTAGCGATCCGAAACCAAAGCTACTCAACACGGACTTTCAAGTACAGCCATCTGGTTAGTTTTACGGTAGGTTGATCTACCAGCCTCTCAAAAACATCTGCCCACCAAAAAACAATCGGCGTTGCGAGTAAAAACCCCAAGAGCAGGCCAACATGGTAGGGCAGTGCCATCTTCTCAGCGAGGCCACAAATATAGGAAGTAATGCCATACCCAACACTATGCAATGCTGGGCCGTGGACAATGTACAGGGCAAAACTAATTCTACCAAGATATCTCGCGAAAAAAGTAACAAAGGCACTCTGTAAAATAAGAGAGTTTTGTATCGCCCAGAGCACTAGCATGGCTCCAAGGGCATGCCAGTTGTTTAATTGAGCGACATCCGCGACAGCCAGACATAACCCGGAGTCTTGTTGGCATTTCGAATGGGGAACGAGAGCAGAAACAACCCCAGGACAAGAGGGATGAAACTAACAAAAAGGCGCCAGTAGCGATTAGGAGGCATCATAGGCGGCCCTGCCATGACCGCGAGATCGGCAAAAGACATGCCGCAGACAAAGAGAGCGACATGCGACATGCCATACCACATGCAGTAAGCCCACAGAGAAGTCGAGATAGCCAAGCGGTAAACGCGGCGTATTCTTGCAGTGCATGCTAGAAACAAAAAGAGTATCAAAGACGCTCGAAGCTCAATAGGTATCGTCCATAGATGGGAATCATAGGCGTAGTCCCGTATCCGCCAATCCCATGGGTTTGCAAGTTCGTTGACGATGAATCGGGACCAATCAGTGAACTGCTCACGCCCGCTCGCAAAACGACGAGGCCGGGGTTCAATGACACCTGGTAATGTACCGTAGTCCAAAGAGTCGTAGATGTCTAGTCTAACGGTAATCATGACAAGAAACGTAGACACAATCGTCGGCAGGAAGAGTCGCATGCCTCTGCGGAAGATGGCCGAAGCGAGCGCGTCAGACAAACGGTGCGATGGCCCGTGTTGGACAATGAGCAAATGCTGGTAGGAGAGGGCATAGCCAGAGATGATGAAAAATAGTGCCACCATTGGGACGCCGGAGTAGAGGAGCCGGATGACTGGAAGCTGCAAGAAACAGGTGCTGTCCTCTCCGAAACCATAGCCGAATCGCTTGGCAGGCTCAAAGGGGTCCAGGAAGTGGGAAACATAGACAATGAGAGACGCATATCCGCGAAGGCCGTCTAGAAATGAGACTCGCGTAGTAGCCTTCTCTTGCCGCCGAGGAAATTCGCAAGAGGCTGCCTTTTGGAGATAGATGGGCATCAGCATGTTGAACGCGTGGCTGAGCGCCCCCGGAAGGCGGGCAGCTTCGTCGATCAGTGCCATGAGGAAAAGGGTCTATGAGATGCGCAAAGAGCAAAATTCATGAAAAGTGTCAAACTGGCCATAACTAGCAAAAATGCCCAAGTTGGAGAATTGTACAACTTGAACCATAAAGGTAGCGATTCGAAGGCTTGCCCGTGCCGCGATGTGCGGGCGCAAATACGCCACCTTGGCCTTGGTCATCTGCAAAGTGACCGGTCGTCACCGACACTTTGGCCGTCGAGCCCGCTTACAAGGATTCCGTTGGGCATGACAGTTGCTATTTGGTAGCCCCGTCATTCTGTGAGGACTGTAGTCCTGTTTAGATGTACACATTGACAGATTGTTGGCAATCTCCAGTGCCTTCGCTGGCTCATCCGACGACTGCTGCGAAATGCCCGAGCCAGATTGTGAAGAAGACACATCTTTTCTGAGTTATGAGCCATCAGAGCCAGACCAGCGTACGGATGGGGCTGCTTTCGTCCGGAGAATGCTTCAAAAGAATGTCGTCTGGGGCATCTTGGGATTTCTTTCCTCTGCATTCATTTTCCTCACTCTCCTACTTATCCCCAGGCACCCGATATATCCATCCATCAAGCCACAGCTATTACCAGGCCAGAGTTTCTGGCCAGACAGTAGGTACTGGACTCGAGACGATGCGGAAAAGGTATTAAAACGTTGGTCGCAGTTCCTGAGTACCAGCGAGTTTTTGTGGACGACAAGGACTGGAAAGACGCTGGCGAAGTTGGCGACGTGCTCTGGAATAGCCTCTTGCCCAGTATGCTCCCTCGTCATTGTTCTCTTGTTTCAACCACTCACAAGATGTAGTTGGCGAAGGTTACGTACCGATTCCCTACCCGCGAAAATATGCTTTACCTGAGAGTGCCCCCTTTGAGGGGAACCCGCACAAGGCAGAGGTTTATGCTACAGCAAGTGTACATCAGTTACACTGCTTAGTAAGTTTGCCATGAAAATATATCGTTCTTGGATGAGACTTGACAGTTCAAAAGGCAACAATGCGAGAGATGATCAAGTCATATGATCGGGGAGAAGTACCCTCGTATACTAGTGGCCACGCCTACCACTGTCTGAACTACTGTATGCCCTCACGACTGCATCATTGTCGTCGTTGGAGCCGGAAGCTGACTGGCGATCTTTAGTGCGACAAGGTGTGCTTTGCGCAGCAGACACGACTTTCGAGTATGGGCATCCTGTGTGGAATGTTGAGAAGAAATTCATGCAATACGAGTTTAGCGGGATCGGCGCGGTGCATCAGTGTCGAGACTGGAATACCGTAAAGGATTTTCTAGTCAGAAATCGTGCCTCGGATAAACAGTCAATTAATTAAAGGGCGTTATATTCAACATTAAGAAGAACTTGTCGTAAGATTCGCCAAGCCTCCCCAAAATCCCTGCTTAAGCGTCTTCGATAATTAGTTCAGCTCGTCATTGCGTCGCAAAGGCCATTCGATCCTACAAATGCCACAGTCATCGGTCGCCCGCCTATAGCGAGGAACCACATCCGCTCGAGACAGGGCCCATTTTCGTAGACTTTTGTTCATTGTAGGAATGACACCCGGCAGGCGCGTACTGCCTTGATATTCGGAGTCGTCCATGCCAAAGCCGAGGCTCTCGCACATATCAGCGGCTCTTTGCACATCCAACGGCAATCTCACCCGAGCTTCTCCGAATGCTGTCACGAGCTTCGGTAGCGGCAGCGTCACAAGTTTATGACGTTTCATCCATCCGTGGATTTGGATCTTCCGACTTGGACACGAGCGTGAAGCAAATGTCGCGCTCCTCGCGTGAGCGCGCATCCTCGGCAGCGCTGGCTGGGACGCAGGGATGTCGATGGCGGGCCATCTGCACTACGGCGCTTTCACGGATATATAGTTCGAGAGAGCTCTGACAGGAGCCTTGGGCTCTTGGGTTGATGGCTTTGTACACTTCGATGGAGAAGACGCCCGGTTCCACGAAGCAAACCACGCGGCGGTCTGGGTCTGACCTGGCGGGTATTGCTGGCAAACGCCTGTTCTCATATTCAGCGCGTCTGGCGAAAAATGGTATGTTGGGATTGTTCGGCTTGGAGGCGTTCTCGTCTCCGAGGGAAAGGCTCATAGGTGGCTGGCATGATGAGAAAAGCCGCAATACAACTTGGTGCGTTGTACTTGCATGTCGAATCGTAGAGGATGAGTGGTTGTAAGAGGGTCTGTTGGAAGGCGACTTATTAGTAAGAAGATGAGAAGAATGAGGCAAGATTAGAGTTTATATAAATGAGGGAAATAAAGGGACATGAGAGAAAAAGAAACCGGAGGAAGTTAGAAGTCGCTACTGATACTTGTTTAGCTATGCAAGTCATAACGTTTATACGTACTCTACGGTGGGCGAACGCTACGACGCCATCTAGGTACGCAGTGCGCCCCGCGAAGCACAAGCTCAGGACTAATATACCTCGACATCCACACAAAGATCCCCCTGCATCTTCCGTGCACCATCATCTTTTCTTGGTCGTATTTTACTAGGAATTGCGCATTAGCATCAATACAGAGGCCTACTGCAAAATGGTCCACCAGTCATAACACCAAGCTCCTCATACTCCGTGGCGCATCCACCCCTTTTCCAGACGACCCAAGTGCCGATCATCAAACGCAGGCCGAGAACCACGCTCCCACGATACCAACAACATCATACCTACACAGCAGACGAGCAGCTGAACGCCATGGATCAGGCCGACATCCCGGCGCTACTAGCACGCCTATCGAGCGACGAGGATGCCGCGCGCAAAATGGCCGTCTTCAAGCTTCAGTCTTCCATCAACGACCCAGCGTTTGCCGACGTCTTCATCTCCTCAGGAGGCCTGGTGATCCTGCGCCGCCTCATCATGGGCGCCGGCGGCAACACACTGGCCTACTCGCTGCAGTCGCTCTCCCGTCTCCTCGAGGTCGACATGGGCTGGGACATTTTCGAAGGCCCCAGCGCGGGGGACCTGGTCGAGCGCATCGTCGAGCTCATCGTCACTAACCCGCTGGTTAACATCCTCCGAGGCGCCATGTCGATCTTGGTCGCGCTCGTCAGTCACTCACAGTCCGCCAAGGAGGCCCGTGGTACCCCGAGCAGCTTTGGCTTCCGCGCGCTACGGCCCGCCATCGCTGTGTATCCCCAGTTCTTCGAGCTCGTCGTTCAACAGCTACAGAGCGCCGACCACGCCCTTTGCGCCAACGCCCTCATGCTCACAAACTCCCTGATCCGCGACGCCCTTTCGAGCAGCAACACGCCTGAAGGCACTTTTGAAGGCACCGGAGAGGAATGGACCAAGATTATCAAGCGCCTACACGACCTAGGTCTCGTCAAGGCCGTCTACAAAATCATGCAGAGCTCAACGCTGCAGGATCTCGCGCATCCCGTGCTAGAGTTTCAGGCCCTTAGCAAGCTGCTGCTGCGCCGGTGGAGAGACGTGGCTGTTGACGTCGATCGGCCAGAACACAGACGCGCCCTCAAGGCGTTGCACCTGGTCAGCAACCCAGAAAAGAGCCCTGAAATCAATGGACACTCGAGAGACGACTCAGTAGACGGAACGAAAAAGGATGGCAAACGGCATAACCCCGACAAGTGGCGTCGATTGGGCTTTGAAACCGAGAGTCCAGCGCAGGAGTTTGAAACGAGCGGTTGTCTAGGCATGATGGACCTGAACGACTATGTACGCAAGTTTGAAGACAGCTACCAAAAGACCCTGCTGGAGCAGGCCGTCAAGCCTCCACGGGAGCGATGCCCGATTGCGCACGCGAGCACGACCGTCACTATGATATTATACGACCACTTTGAGGTGGACAAGACGGACATGGAAGACACCAAAGGCTATCAAAATCTAGAGGGCAAGAACTATGACCAGCTGTTTCGCCCTCTCCTCCTACAATGGTCTCGGCTACACACGTCCGCGCTACAGGCCTTTTTCCGTATCTGGAAGAGCACCGGCGCCGAGATGGACGACTTTGAAAAGGTCGCCGAGCTTGTGCGCATCCTCGTGGAGCACGTGGTCGGACAGTCGTCACGCACACGAGACGTTCTCGAAGTTGAGGATGACCTGGCCGAATTTGATGTGGCACGCTTGCGTGAGTTGCAGATGGAGCTGCTGGAGCGCTCGTTTGACGACACCTGGGGCGATCATCTATATCAGGTCCGCGAGACGCTGCGGCAAGAAGCATTGCAATTTGTCAAGGAGCAGCGCGTGCGGTGTCTGCTGCAGGGCTCGTGGTCGATGCATCCGGCATCCCACGACACCAACGATACGGGCGATAGCGGCAGCCGCAGCAAAGAGCGGCAGTGGCGTTTCGCCAAGCTATCGCACAATCGTCGCCACCTACATTACGCCGACTTTGACAAGCAGACGCCGCAGGACCCGGGCCTGAATAGCTTGACCGAAAAGATTGACCTCAACACCATCAGCTCGGTCGTGTCCAACGTCTCGACCAACAACGACCAGGCCAGCCACAGCAGCAGCTCGACCCTGCAAAGCCCACGTGCTCCGGCCGTATCCTCCCACAAGACGCTCACAACGACCAAGATCACCATCTACAGCTACGTGCACGCGGCAGACGCCGCGCGGGGCGGCGACAGCAGCGAGTACCCGATCCTGGAGCTGTGGCCCGTCAACCACAGCCTGGCGTCGGAGTGGCTGGACGGGCTGCTGATGCTGCTGAACCAGACGCCCATCACGGCCGAGACGAGCAAGCTGGTGAGCCTGGTGAGCGATTACGGGCTCAAGATTCGGCTGCTGAATGTGCGAATGGACGGTGCGCTGGAAGGGCCGCCGCCAGGGGCGGGCGTGGTGCCGAGCCGGGATGGCTTGGATGAGGATTACTTTTACGAGATTTAGGTCATTTCCCCCTTGCGAACGTAGCCAAGAAGATTGGTGGTGTACTCTGTGTGTAGTTTGCGTTTTCTCTTTTGCATATACCCTCTGTATAATGCGATGATGGTTTACATCATGTATTTATATTTACCCTGCACATTCTCTCTCTCTCGATAGTATGATAAACTGTATAGAAGAATGTTAAGAAACTTGTACATTGTCTTTCTACTTCCTGCTGGCCGCGTAGCCGCATTTATATCATGCGTCACTTTCAGCCGCGCCCCCAAGCTTACAACGCATGGCCGGGCAATTATTAGGTTTAAGCAAGTCGTTTGTTCACTAGATGGCTGGCTGACGGCTGATAAATCAGCAATGTGCCTGCCGCGGAGGCTCTGCTGTGCCTGGCAGATCTGGCAAATACTAGTCTGGAAGAGGCAGCCAAGACACTAGTCCAGATCGTGTCCATCTCGAGTCAAACCATCCTTTGCTTTACTAATTGCCAACCACAAGACTCTGTTGGCTTTTAGTCATTGGCTATCAGTAATGCGAACAATATTGCTATAAATAAGGGTATCAACTATGATGTGCGGTATTCTGTTTCCTTGCGGTGTTGCTATATATCGCGACAAAGAATTCGGGCAAATACACTGCTCGTGTTGTACGCTAAATCTTGCTAGTTCACAATGCCGCCACTCATTCATTGTGTTCGACATGGACAGGGCCTACACAACGTGCAAGGAAACTATTCTATTCCAGATCCCCGTTTGACGCCTCTTGGCAGGCAGCAATGTGAAGACCTCCGCTCCTCATCGTTTTCTGAACAAGGTAGCATATCGCTGGTTGTCGCGTCGCCGCTCTGTCGAGCACTCGAAACCGCTTTTCTAGTCTTTGGCCCGGCTCTTACCCTCGGTGCCAAATGCAACCCCAAGATCCTCGCCCTGCCGGATGCGCAGGAAATCTCCGACGATCCCTGCGACATTGGCCAAAGCCCGGCTCTGCTCGCCAACGTCAGTGCCGCACATGAGTGGCCGGTAGACCTGTCGCTCGTGGAGGATGGATGGAACGTCAAATCCCCAGGCAGCCGCCACGGTCTGAGCAGCAGCGCGATTTTGGCGCGAGCTCGCCAGGCGCGCGTCTTGCTGCGAGCGAGAATTCGCGAGCTGGTGCAGAATGGCGATGCAGATGCCCAGATCGTCTTGGTTTCGCACGGGAGCTTCCTGCACTACTTTACGGGGGATTGGGAGGATGCCCACCGGAATCCAGCGACGGGCTGGCACAACTGCGAGACGAGATCGTATACATTTGAGAATGACTGGCTCAGCGACACGGATACAGAGGCGGCTTTGGTCGAGACAGGGACTAGTCGATTGAAAAGAGGCCTGGCGTACCCGATGTACGAGAAGCAGCAACAAGAATCTCTATATCAGCTAGCAATGTGCGGCTGGGAGTCACAAGGTCTGCCTAGACCTGACAAGTTGGCTTAGACTAATGTGTTTTTTCTACAAAGCTTTGGCGGATGCTATGCAGGCACTAGGTCTACCTCTTTCGTTTCCGAGCTTACTACGCGGAACGACCAGCGAACTGGCAAGCTTCAACTGGCAAGCTTCAGCTGGCCATCTAGACGCAAGAATAGATGTACATCGGTAAAACTATAGATTGGCTCTGGTTGCGTTCCATTCAGTGATTACCGGGCAGCAAGCTCAAATGATTAGAAGTCAGCCATTGCGAGACGCTGCACAGCCCAATTTCACTACTACAACACTCAGCGCCACGTGTAAATCCTGGCAAAAAAAATATCTGCTTCTGCCTATAAAGATGGAGTGGTGGTCTTTTTGCAACATTTTTTCCATCTTCTCGTAGGCCTGCGTCAATAAAATTCATGACGAACGGGGACCCGTCTCATTTAATCAGTTTCCGGCGCAGTTTACAGCGACGTGTCATATTGCGTGAGCTGTAGCTCAGGTGCAAGCAATTTTCACAGCGAATAGAGACAGACCCGCAGGGCGTTGGCTTTGGAATCTTGGCAAAAAGATGCTTCTTAGCCTGCGCCGTTTGTGACCATCAATCTCTAGAACTACCCTGGAATCGCCCTGTGCTGGTACTGCGGCGTATGCTCCGCTGCAGCAAAAAAGTCGATCAGCGCCGTGAAGAGGCCTTTACTGTCCAACTTATACGCCGCGATGATGCCTACGAGGCCGCCCAGGCTTCTACAGTGTGCAAAGTGTCCGCAGCGAGGCCGAAGACGGGGTTAGGCCAACGTCGTTTCCAGCAGACGTCTTCGTCCCGCGCCAGTCAAACCGCACGCGCTGTGCCCTTCCAAAATACAGAGTCAAAAATTGTTTTGCATAGTTATTAATTTAATAAAAGCGAAACCACACTTTGATTGTGGGATACTTGATTATTTTATTGATAATATATGAGCATTTAAAGTTATCAATGTAGATGTTGATTATTTCAGTGAGGTGAATGGCCGGACAGGCAAATGTAAGCTTGCGAAATCAGACATGCCGTCGGGCCGTGTTTCATCCTCCAAATCCTGAGGCGTTTTCCAGAGGACAAGTAGCCGGAGGCAGAAACACGCATCAGTAGCGCCGTTTCTCCAGCACACACATTGACACGTACCCTGATTGCATGTCTGCGTCGTTGGAATAGCGCGCTGACCGACTATTGGAGAAAGCAGCATCAAACTTGGCCCGGAGGGTGCGCGAGCCAAGACGTTGCTTCTTCCTATCAGTGTTTTACCAGACCATGATTGGATCGACGCCTGATGCAATGCAAACGAGCCCAGTGCCGGGGAAGAAAACACATGTTTGTGAAGAATATCTGCTGGCAAGAAAAAAAGTGATGATGCGGCGGCCCGTTGCAAGTGTGGAGTTTTGCGGCATCTGGGGCTTTTTTAGCGGAGTCGGCTTTGGGTAGGAATACGTGATGCATGTCCACGACGTCTTTTGACAGATGTGTTTTTTCTTCGTGTACGACGTGATTCGAGTGCCAAGACATGCTGATAGATGTCTCGGGAACCCATACGAAGTACGGATATTCCGTACCAAAAACAGCCATCTCTGCAGCAAAACTTTTCGCCTTGAGCAACGACTTGCGGCGGATTCCCCAGCCATGTTTCTCGTCCAGCAAGACTCCACTATAACTGTAGCTTGCATCGCGGTACTTGGGCGCAAAGGGCGGTGACCTGTTCGGCGCCGCGTTGATGCCTGGCAAGAGCCCCATGCTCACATGTAACTCTTTTTGCGTGGTCCGGTAACGTAAATAAACTGGGTAGAAACATGGATACCAAGCTCCATACCAAGCTCCGGTGGGTTGGGAAGAAAAGCCTGTCCGATCCAGTCGACGCATGGTATATCGTAAGCTAAGCGTGAGTTGGCCCGGATTAGCCGTACCGGGGGGAACATAATATCTCGTCTCGCTTTTTTTTCTTCTTGCTCTGACTTTGATTTCTTTCCTCCTTCATCTTACCCTTTTCCTTTTTTTCTTCCCGTTTGCTGGTGGAAGGGGGGACGAGCAGAGTTGGAGAAGACAAAGTCGACAAGCCCATTACGGTACGTACCGTAGGGCAGAGGACACAACGACAGCGCCGAGCCTGGACCTGCCTACAACGGCAGCCAGCGCCAGGCATTCGAGACGAGGCCCATCCCGTGTGTCGTCTCCGGCACCAACCTCGCCGACGAGCGAGACTTGAGTTATTCGCTGCGCATCTCTGAAGATATCGCAAAGACTTTGACTCGCTGCTGGCACGCCAGCTGACTAAGGATTTGGCCGCGCGACTTGCTTTTAGTGCACGCACCGCAAACTTACAGTGGGCACAGCTGCTGAAACCCACTGCAGCCCACCGCAGCGACATCATTCCCGCTGTGGGTTCAACCAGTTCTGGCCTGACCAACGCCAGCCACCAAAGCCTTGTCGACACCTTCCCCTGACCAGAGCCAAAAAAAAGTCGTGAGCTTTGAAAAGAGAACAAGAGACATAGCTATCCCTGCCAGTCAAATTTCCCGTCTGCAGGGTCGTCCCATCTAATCGATACAAAAAAGCAACGAAACAAAGCTAGCAGAAGCTCCGGCCAATTTTCCATCTTCTCTTGCCTTCTTATCAAACGCCGCATTCCTGTCTCCTAAAACCAGTTCTCGTCTGCGACGCATTGCATTCTTTTGCTTCCCTCACGCAACCCACCATCTGCAGGTATGTCAACATGTGTCTGGTTCAGGCAGAGAAACCCCCCTTACCCCTCTGTGGAAGCTGGTGTGCTGCATCATCCATCTTTCTCCTCTCTTGCGCCCTCCCGATAGGCTGCACGCCGTGCTGGTGGCGCACTTTGGGTTGCTTTTGCTACCAGACCAAGGTCGTAGAGCGAGCCAAGCAAACCAAGGTCCGGCTGCCCTGCGGTCAAGTCACTCGACCTGCTTCGGTTGCATTGAAAGCGGCTTCATTCCCCAGCTCCCGCGCCCCTTTATCTTTTGTCGCTCCCTTAAGAGCCCACGACCCTCTGCCTCATCGCAAGGGCCGAGCGGGCACTTTCTGGCTCCTTGGCCCCGACTCCTTCAACGCCATGGCTAATCTGTTCCTTAACAGCCTTTCTTGCTAGCACCTGTCCGCATCCTTCAGCCTTTGCGCCACATCTCGACCCGCGCTTCATCTTCATCATGTCTCGCATCCAGATTCCCCTCGACGCCTTGACGTCCCGCCTCAACTTTGGCGACCGCTTCCAGGGCCTGCGCGCCGGTCCCCTCTCCGGTCGCTTCTCCAACCTCAAGCCCATCTCCGAATTCCTCGACTTCAAGCGCCTCTCCAAGCCCGCCAATTTTGGCGAGGCCCAGTCCCGCGTCAACTACAACCTCAGCCACTACTCCTCCAACTATGCCGTCGTGTTTGCCATGCTGAGCATCTATGCGCTGCTCACCAACTGGCTCCTGCTCTTCGACATCGTCCTCGTCGTTTGCGGCATGTTCATCATTGGTCGTCTCGACGGCCGCGATCTCGAAATCGGCACCTTCCGAGCCACATCCTCGCAGCTCTACACGGGTCTGCTCATCGTCGCCATCCCTCTGGGTCTGATTGCCTCGCCGTTCTCGACTCTCATGTGGCTCATTGGCGCTTCTGGCGTGGCCATCCTCGGCCACGCTTCTTTCATGGATAAGCCTATCGATGAGGCTTTTTCCGGGGAGGCGGTCTAGGTGGTCGGCCGCAAGCTCCCGAATTTGCGCCCCAATGGGGAAGACCATCGAGGCGCGGGCGGAGGAAGACGGACGGCGATGCTGGTCTGTACGATTTAATGTTTGGTTCTAGGGTGGAGGAGGTCAACTCGGACGACGACGAGAGTGATGGCCATGGAGTGGGTTTGTCTGCGCGCCGCCAAACCCGCTTCGTCAGCGATTCTTTGCAATTTACCGGCACCGACCTGGGCGACCGCTCCGCCGGCGTCGTCCGCCGCGGGCATCGCTACCAGGTCTCGGATGATTCGGAGGAAACGTCGGACAATAGTGAAAGCGAAGATGAAAACGAGACCGAGGGCAGTTACAGCGGGAGTTCCCAGCAGTCCCTCAGCGCCAAGGAAGAGGCGCTTGTTCAGTCGGCCCTCAAGCGCATCAACCGCGCCCAGGCTCAGGGCCGCACCGATGTCAAGCTAAACAAGGAGGAACTCACTGCGCTGGAGCGCCGACGCAAGCGCATGCAGGAAGAGGCGGAACGGGCCGAAAGGGAGCGCGCTGCACGGGCGTCCGGGTCGAGTGGAAGCGATCGAAAAAAGAAACAAAAGGAGCAGCGCGTTGCTGTACCTCTGTCTCAGTTTGAGCCAGTCTCAAGAAAGAAACGCAGCGGCAGCAATCACCCGCCACGCAAGGACTCATTGCCAGCCCGCTCCTCCTTGGGCGACTCCCCGGACCAACAAGTGTATCCCCCCATGGGGTACTTTCCGCCGCCCTCGGGATCGCGATCACGTAGCTCGTCTCACCTGCAACGCCCTGGCAGCAGTCGTGCTCGCGACACCCCGGGCAACTCGCCCCCGGTATCGTTTCCCCAGCACGCTTCCTCGACCAGCCATAGACATGCTTCCGACTCTGTGACGCGTCCTCACTCTCGTGGCTTGCCCCACGAAGCGGCCTGGAATGCGAACTCGTCGCTTGACCCTTTTCGGTACCAGACTGATGGGCCGCGCGTGGCGTACCCATCTTCGTCCAAAAGTAGCCGCTCTGAAGTGGCTTACAAGCAGTCGTCGCGCGGCCACGGCACCTCTTCGCCCGTGACGAGGAGTCGCCACGGGTCCGCACGCCCGAGCCTCAGCAGAGTGCCTGACAGCGAGACGAGTGAGGAGGACACGGCCAGCGATGAGCTTGGCAATGGAGCGCAAATCCGGGAGCTGCAGCAATCATCTGTGCGAGGAAGGAGAAGCAGAGAAATCGTCGTCGAGGTAGAACCAGAACCAGCATTACCACCAGCAAAGAAGAAGTCGTCTTCGCCAACAAAGAGAAAACCCGCGCCGAACGGAAAGAAGAAGAAGAGGTAGAAGCTTGACATGGAAGCTTGGAAGAAAAGCAATTGGGATTCGAGGTTAGAAAAGGTTGTTTAAAAGGTTGGTTTGGGATTTGTATTTTTGTCATTATTACTTCGTATTCCTTGATACCAATCTTATGCAAGTGGCAGTGATTTAGTCTGGCACTTTAATAGAGACTTGCTCTTTGTACTTTTAGTTTTTCTGTCTCGCCCTTCAACCCCTACTCTACCGACATCTGCGTACATCTATCACACCACGGAACTCCCTGCTCGCAACGAGGCGGACTTGTATTTCCTCACGTGCACAACAACTTATTCCTCTATGGGCTTCTGGTTACAAGTCGTTCGTATGTGGGCTTATATAAGCCGCATCAATATCGCCGACAGAGTCAGGCTGCCTGTAGCTCGCTGCATTGCAAATCTACACCTCGATTGGCTTGTTGGGCGTGCCTTGCGTTGGGAGTTAACACATGGCACTGATTGCATCAGCTGACGGTGCAAATTGACGCCACCAACGAGGCTATGAGGAGGAATACTGCTAGGAAACTTTTGCCAGATATAACAGGAAGCTGTCTTTTACTTGGGCTTTACAGCGCAAAAACATAATTTCTCTGATTCACACATTTCTCTTGATTTGCACATTTCTCTTATTTCTCACAGCTTGCCTTATTTCTCGTGCTCAGCTTGTGAAATATCATTACTATTTACATTATGCAACAAGCGCGCGGCTCATTCTCTCCCTCCTCTTCAACAACGACTAGTTAGCACTAGCCTCGTCTCAACCACCACAGCCACGAGCCAAGCCAATTCCGTGTCGGACGGCGGATCCAACCTCGGGGGCTCTATAGTCTTGTGGTAGGCCTCTCTGCTGGATTTGGTGTCGTGGCACTGATTTTCTGGTGTCTGCCTTGTCCATCGAGGGGCTCGTGGAAATGGCCGCCGCAAGACAGGTATAATAGTACTGCACGGCCCAACAACCAGCCGGCTCAGTGGGGTGATGATGCGGCATAGAGGTCGCTTTGGAGCTTCGAGGATCTTAGAATGTCTTCATTTTGAACGGCGCTGATGGCGGTGCGACTGTCTACAACAAGAGGGGTGAAATAATGACAGAGGGGTTCTGTGTTGTACCGTAAAACGGTCGATTGCGGTGATGGGTTGTTGCCACAAAAAGGAAGCTTGAAGAAGCCACGTAATTGTTGACTTGTTCGATTATTGCAATGGTTCCTTTCATTGAAGTGTGAGTCCTAGCATCAATAATTTGGCGTCGTCTTTGAATAATGGAGTTGGAGCGAGAGCGCTCAAGTTAAACAGGACATCATATTGTGGCCGCACAAGCAGACCTCGGCCCGCTACCCGCCAACAAGCACCCCTGCAGACCGCCGAGAGCTCTCGTCGTCACGCTCGCCTCCGCGTCCCGTTACTTTCTACCATCACAATCTCCAACCGCTACACCAGTTCTTAACTCTCGAACCGGCTTCCCCTCCCCCACGTAATTCTGTCCACCAACCACTGCGACATCTGGTACTCTAAGCACGCTCCTCCATTGCGACGAGCGCGCGACCCGACCAAGCTACCAAACAGCTGCCCGACCACAACCACACTCGCCCTCCCTCGCACCCGCCAACACAATGCCGTCTTCATCACGCAAGGACAAGTCGGCCACGTCTTCCAACGTCTCCAAGTCGAGCTCCACCTCGAAAAAGAAAGACTCCTCGTCGGCCGGCGGTGGCCGCACCGGCGCCCGGCGGCTCCTCAAGGAGCTCGAGACGTGGCGCGCCGAGCAGCCCGAGGAGCGCGGCATCGAGCGCCTCGGCCCGGTCAGCGACGAGAACCTGCTGCAGTGGGAAGCCGTCATCAACGGCCGCGGCGTCGGGCACGGCTACGACGGTAACATCTCCCTGTCCCCCCTTCCCCCACCTCCCTCCCCCCCACGAGTAGAGACAGCCCAACTGACCTTTGTTGAATCGCCAGGCGGCCGCTGGCTCCTCACCATTGACATTCCCGACGAGTACCCCCTCAAGCCGCCGCGGATGCGCTTCGCGACGCAGATTGTGCACCCCAACATTGCGCTGCGCGACGGCGAAATCTGCCTCGACCTCCTCAAGGACGCCTGGACGCCCACGTACAGCGTCCTCGAGTGCGTGCGCGCCGTCCGCATGCTCCTGAGCTGCCCCGAGACGGACTCGCCCCTCAACGTCGACGTTGCGGCGCTGCTGCGCGGCGGCGACGTGGTCGGCACGCGCAAGCTCGTGGAGCTGTGGTGCTCCGAGGACAAGGGACGCTACGAGGGGGCATGAAGCAGACTTGGGGCGTGTTTTCGTGAATCTGCCCCGAGGGGCTGCTTTTGCCATGTTCTTTTCCTGTCATGTTTTGTGTATCAAGCGACGGATTTGATTGCATGTCGGTACGAGAAACCGGCATTGGGATATATATAACCAGAATGACTATTCTCTTGAATGTATATGGGGAAGCAACCAAGTCTACGCTGCTACCTGAATCTTCTGCTGCTGGACCTGCAAGATTCGCCCGTCACATCTGCATCAACGTTGCCCAAGGACAAATGGCATAGAGTAAAGCAGGCGACACATCACATCATGCATCTTGGACCTCTATTGCTCAATTGTCTATTTCAACCTGACTCCTTCCTCGTACCAGCTGCCCATGTAATAGAAACGGCCGCCATCATGACAAAAACAAAGATATATAGTGTACAAATAAACATGCGAGTTTTGAACAGGCAAGTTGTGATGAAACCGACAAAAAGAAATCCACGCAAAACAATCAAGACGAAACCGATTGTGGGCACAAGACCAGAATAGGAAACAAACTTGAAAATCCCACATTCTCCTGTCTCATCTTGATACACCTTTTTCATCATTTTCCTGCTTCGATTAAAAAATAAAGAAATGTTTGAGGAAAAAGATATCGAGATGCGCGACCCAATCCATTCCCCCCCTAAGTCTGTGGGGGAGATCAATGTGGTGTAAAACGCCAATGTGTCCAACTCTGCGCGGTAGCCATGCTGGCCTGGCACACCGTGCAAGGCATAGCCCACCAGGCCGACAGCGAGGGCTGCGAACCCCGAATTCATGCATTGCCGACGAACCTCCTATTCATTACGCCGGGGAAATGTGTTTACTCGTTATAATGGAAGACCTAGCGCTGCTGTCAGTGTATACTACTCCTCAAATAATAGCGGCAAGGACAAACCTTGTAGTTGGGTAGACCCCACGGCTGCTTTCCAAGACGCTTCGCCATCTTGGCAAAACCCTCCGTCTCAATTAGGTGGTAAAAGGAAAAGGGCGGAAACATGGCGCCGTCACGGTGCACCTCGGCCTTGACCAGCAGCGCGGTGCCGCCGACGCCGTCCAGCGGCATGACCTGGTTAATGTCGCCCGCGGGATCATACATCTTGGCCATGAGCGTGCGGTACGTTGGCATCTCTGCGTAGCCCTCGAGGAGGATGTCGTCGGGCCCCATCTTCTTGGCGAGCTCCTGCGCGTTTTCGCTGTCCTGCCAGTTGTTGTAGTCGTAGGGGCGCTCCGACATCTTCTTGAGGTCCTCGTCGTAGTACCGCTGCCAGCAGTTGGCGCTGATGAGGTCCTTGTCAAAGGCGGCGAGGTCCTGGATGAGGCTGGGCGGGCTCTCGACAATGTCGGCGTCGAGCCACAGCACCCACGACGTCTTGGGACCGAGCGTGGTGAAGAGCAGCGAGTTGCGGGCCTTGGACATGACCTCGCGGCGGGCCTTTTGGTTGGACATTTTGTGGCGCTCGCTCTCGTCCTGGGACGCGAGGGCGGGGTCAAAGTCCTGGCGGAGAATGATGATGCTCTTGAAGCGGTAGTTTTCCGGGCCACGCTTCTGCGTCCTTTGTATTTGCTTCTGGAGCGCGGCCGTGGCCTCGTTGCCGTCCTTGTCCTTGGGCAGGATGAAGCCGAGGGTGATGAGCTCGTGCGGATAGTTGAGCTTCATCAGATTGTCCCAGTAGCCCTGGTAGAAGCGCGACATGGGCGTCAGGATGAGAATGTGCTCCTTGTTGCGCATCGGCTGGGGCGTGACGGTGACCTGGTTGAGGTCGTAGCGGGACACGGGCGGCGGACTCGACTTGCCCGCCTTGAGGCTCGATTTTCGGTACGGCGACGTCGGCGGCGAGAGGTGGTGGTCGGCCGTGACGCTGGCAAGGCGGCTGGAGACGGAGGAGCCCGACGGCGAGATTAAAAAGATGATGATGAAGATGCACAGCACCGCGCCGAGGATGAGAGTCGAGGGATTGGCCTTCTTTAGGCGGACGGACCCCATGGCTCGAGCCATGGCGGCAGTGAGACGGAAGAAGAGGGGGGCAAAGAAGAAAAGGCTGGGTTGTTGGTGTCGAGGTCGCGACAAGCAGCGGGTTCGTTAAGGAGAGACGAGGGGTGAGGCAGAGCCGCAAGAAATTAGACTGAAAAGGACGCTGTCAAAGCACACATGGAGATGCGTGTCGTGGATTCGCAATCCTGCCAATGAACGCAATACCGTGGGAAATGCCCGTCAGCCGTCTCGGGAAAGAAAACGGCAGAGTGACAGTACCAGTTTGGGGGAGAAGAGCCAGCGGCGAGGTCCCTTTTCGCGCGGCGAGGCTTGGTGTTTCTTGGACTGGAGATAAAAGGGATGCACCCTGGTTAGCAGAGAGATTTAGAGGCCAGCTAAAGGGAACGAGTAGGGCCGAGCCAGATTTGGTTAGGGCGTCTGTAGCGCGTGGTCGAGGCAGGGGTAAATTTACTGGGTACTTTTCGACTCTCTCTAGCGACAGCCAACACCAAGTACTCGCGCGACAGCGCTCGACTCCCTCCGACCCGCGCCATGCAGGGCGGCCATCTGCCCTCTGAATTTGCGCCAGAAGCAGCGGAAAGTCGCACGCAATAAGTTGTGCAGAAATAGCTCAATTGCAAAGTATTCAATCTAGAGCCTGTCGTGGTTGTTTTTACTGTTTGTAATTCCAGGCTTCGTGCTACCCTATCACATGTAAATTGATCAAACTCCAGCGCTGGTCTTCAGCATACCACCTGGAGGAATACAAGACGTCTGATTGCCTGCTCTCACCCGCTGAAGAAGCCTCGGAGATCAAGACTGTGTATTGTCTACACGTAGAAAGCGGTTGCTTGTTAAATAAAGAACAAGCAGAATGCATACTCGATACCTATCCGTATTACGCTTCTGGTGAACGGCTACGCTCGTAATCACCGCGCGCCCATTTGACTATCCAGTCGCATTCCAGAACTTGCTGCGCAGTATAGCGTTCCTCGGGTCTGTATTTCAGAATTTTCTCCATCATGTCCAGAAATGCAGCCTCTTCGTCAGCGCATAGCTCTCCCATGTTGGCCTCTCCACGATATTTCTGTACACGGTTTCGAAAAGCTTGCTGTATTCCTGGCCATACATGGCGACCTTCTTTCGGCTTTCCCCCTTGATCGAAAAATTCATCACGATCCTTCCAATTCTTGAACCAGTCATCAGGAAGTGGCCCTAGGATATCCACGATCTGACACATGACTTGTTCCTCTGAGTAAAAGGCGCTGCTGAAGAGAGCCTGCATCCCTAATATATCCCATAGTGCGGTCGCGAGGCTCCAGATGTCTGCAGAAAAGGATAAAGGTGTATCTAGCTCAAAAAGAGCCTCTGGGGGCCGGAAGTCTACGGGCGTATGGCAGTCTTTACCCAGGCGAACGTCCGTGTCTGGCGAGTATGACTCTCCAAAGTCGGCCAAGACTATTCGTGCATCCTGTAACGTAAATTCTTTGGCACTTTTCCCCATATATAGTGGTACTGTAACAACCGACGGCACATTTGTTGGTAGGGGTTGGCCATCGCGGCGCATAACCTTGTACGAATCCGGTTCGCCATATTCTTCACGAAACTGCGGGATGGATAACTTATCAATACTGCTCTGTGGTTGTACTAGGATATTACGAAGATGGATATCTGATATACATCATTAGTCGGGTGCATGAGCTATATAGATGTGATGTTGTAATGTTGACTCTCACCTCCGTGAACCAAGTTTTGCGAATGAACGTAAGCTACGGCGAGAACCAACTCATAGGCCATAGCACGGGCAACGTCAAGATGAAACAGCTGGCTAAATGAGCACTCCCTCAGGCTGCAGAGGGCAAGGGCAGCCGTGTAGCAGGGATGCGAGCCGTTGGGGCCACTGACGGTGAACTCGTCTAGCAAATGTGAAATGTTTTCAAACCCTGAAGCTTCCGGCTGTGCACTGAGAGCCCGAAGGACCGGCACCTCACGCGGAAGAGAATCTGCACTACCCACCTTCAGCGCAAGATACCGCTGCTCTTGGGAGTCGTGAACAAGCCAGACCGTCGACCAACCTCCGTGACCTAATTTGTCGACAACGTCATATCGCTTGCATATCCTATCGCCAACTAGAACAGGATGAAAGCCCCCCAGTACGTACTTTTCTAGATGCTCTGCCCCGTCAACAAAGCCATAATCAACACCTGAGGAATAGTCTCGCCTCTGTGGCGGCCTCTGGCGCGTAGAGAATGGTAGTCGAGGGACAGGCAGCCTTGGGCGCAAACCGGGGGATATCAGTGACGCACAAGAGATGCGTTGAGAAGCCTTGTGGAGAAAAGACCATCCCCGTGGTCTCATCGAATCTTATCGCCACAGGTTTCAAGGCAGGTTTGTTGCGTCTTGCTAAGCCTCGCAGACAGCTGTGAATGAAACAAATCACAGCATGTGGCAAGTCGCGAGGTTTTGTGTTGCGTTGTCATTCGGGCGCTAATTTTGTCTGTACTCGGGGGGCAGTGGCACGGTGTCTGCCTACACTACTAGGTACCTAGTAGTAGGTACGCCGCAACTGCCCCGGTCAGCTAGGTACCTTACTATACTAACCTAGGTAGGTAGGTAGCCTAGTACTGGCAGCTGTTTCTGCCAGCACCGCTGGGTCCGCCAACCGTTCGTCAGCCCCGACAAAACATCACCAGAGCCTCACTCTCGAGTCTCTGCATCTTCTCTTCTCTTGTCCCGGGTCTCGCCGCTACTAGGTCATCGACAACCGCATCAATATCGACCGAATCCCTAGCCATCCTATTTTCGAAATGGACAAGGGTCTGGACGAGATCATTGCTGACAAGGTTCGTTGCTCACGTCCCAACTGACCTTCCAAGAGGCTTGAAAACTAACGCCCCTGCCTTGCACAGCGCAGCAATGGTCCTCGAAACAACCGTCGCGGCGGAGACAGGCGTCGTGATGGCCGTGATCGCCAGGATGGCCCTCGCGATGGCGTCAGAAAGGTGAGCACAGCGCTGCTGCCGTTGCGCAAACTCTCTCTTGTCAGCTCCGCTAACTGGCGCATTCAGGTTGCCTAATCCTCCCCATCGTTCCTTGCCTCTCGACTGTGTCAACGCACCCTGCGCCGCCTCTGCCAAGTCGACCATCGCACATCTTTAACCATTGACAAGCTTGGGCAAGGCGCACACCTTGACAAACTCTTTGGCTAACCGGAGCATTGCCAAACAGTCGTATCGCGATGAGCCACGAAGCATTGACAGGTAGGCTTTGCCACGCTAAGATTCGAAAAACTGACATCTAACTGGTGATAGCGAATGGGTTCATGATCGATTCGAAGATGACGGTAATTGGGAATCCGCCTGTGCAACGCTGCAACGTGCTAAACAGTTCAGATCGCCGACGTGCACCTGCACCGAGACGCCGTCGCGAAGAGCTTCCAGCGTATGTTGCTCTTTCTACTCCACGTAGTCCAGTATGGCTGACAATCGCATAGCGAAGCCAAAGGAACCAAGATCAAGGTCGACAACCTGCACTACGACCTCACTGAAGAGGATATTGGCGTATGTAGCATCCACTATTCCGCAAACCATATGTTAATCCGTACAGGAACTTTTCCGCCGCATTGGACGTGTTGTTCGTCTGCAACTCAAGTTTGACCGTGCTGGTCGCTCCGAAGGTATCGCCTATGTCACCTACGAGCACGAGGATGACGCCGATGAGGCTGTAAAACAGTTTGACGGCGCAAACGCCAACGGTATGATTTCATCTTCCCGTGTATCAAGCCTGTTCTGAGCCTCCTAGGTCAACCTATCCGCTTGACACTTCTTCCGAACCGCAACCCTTTCGACACGGCTGTCATGCCTGGCAGACCCCTCTCCGAACGCATTTCCGCCCCCGGCGGACGTTACACTGAAGATGATGCAGTCCGCAGAGGTGTTGATAGATACATTCTCGGCGGTCGTGACGGCCATCGTGACCGCTCTAGAAGCCCACGAGGTCCTCGGCGTCGTGGTGGACGTCGTCCTGGGGCACGCCGTGAGGATGGAGAGAATGGCCGGGACGGCAACGAGAGTGGCCGTAGCGGCCGTGGCGGCCGTGGCGGTCGTGGCAATCCGCGCCCCAAGAAGACTCAGGACGAGCTGGACGCTGAAATGGACAATTATTTTACCAAGAATGACGGTGAGGCTCCTGCGGAGGCGAAGGGTGGCGATTCTGGCACCAAGGCTGACGGCGTTGCCCCGGTTCCCGGCGCTGGTGACATTGACATGATTGAGTAAGACTCATTGTATTACATTGTACAGATATTGGTTTTTAGTATTCGGGTCTGGTTAATCATTTGTCGAAGGAGCTGTAAACGCTATTATTGATCTGCATTAACTGATGAGTGTGTTCGCTGACATCCTTTGCCTACTCGCCTTCATTTCCGAAGTGACGCATGCCTGAAGGTAGTTACCTTGTATATAGCAAGCTCGCCATGCAGCCTGGATCCATATCCTCAACAACAGTAATGGAGATATATGCCGTGATATCTTGTAGGCTCTTTTTTCTCTCACACTCAGCCCCGCGGAAGTGACTTCGTCCGTCTTAGCATCCTCACTCGTTCCAGCCTTCGACTAGCAGTGCCCTGACGTCTTGGCCACGAACTTGGCCAGTTCGGCGCCCCAACACGACATTCATCCCGGACCATGCCGTGAGGAGTATGGGTTGCTGCTGCTGCTGCCTTCTTGAGCGTGTAAATTTTCCGTCAATTGCAACCAACAACGCATTTTGTTGGCAGAAACAGCTGCAGTCTCCAAAGCCCTGAAACTTGAAATGAGTGGACTGAGCGCCTCGTGCCAATTCATTTGGGCATTTTACACAAAACTGAGCGGTCGATGCCCCGCGGAACGCTGCGATGACTCTGCGCTGGGGTTTGTTGTTGCTTATGGCTCACCTTGGAGCGTGGGTAGAGATTCGGCAAACACCAGCCCCCTCAGCTGGCGGACGAGACGCATGTAGACGGGCATGGCCGATTTCATTAGCCGAATATCTACAGTGATTGGCGTGCCATTCGATTTCAATCCTCTGCTTCCCTACATCAGTGTCGTTGACTTGATGCTGACTCGTGGTTGCTGTATCTCCGTCGCTTAATATAGTAGTTTTTGACAAATTCGCCGTTGTTGAGAGGGTGTGGATTGTATTTACAAATGCCCGCCATTAAACGGTGACAAACGCTCCAGGGGTATTGCCTAGCTCGAATAAAACAGAGTGTATACACTAAAAAGACACATTTTAGACCACCACAGCACCATTGACACCCACTGCCTCGACACGATTCACCAGCTTCTTCACATTCGTCCACTCCTCATTCTTCAAGCTCTCCTTGCCGCCCAGCCCGCTCGCCACCTCGAATACTGTCAGCGACCCGTCGATACCACCGGTCGCGATGCGCTTGCCCTCGTTGGGCTCCCAGGCCAGCTTGTTCAGGCTCTTGGAGAGCATGGTGCGGCCGTCCTGGCGCTGGCTGGGCGTGATGCGCGAGATGGGCTCCTCCGTCTCCTTGCTGATATCCCAGAGCTCCAGCCAGCCCGCGCCGTCGACGAGCGCAAACACGCTCGGCTTAATGGGCGACCAGCGGGCGTCGTAGACTACGTCTTCACGCACAAAGTCAATCAGTGGCTTGATGTGACCGTCCCCGGAGCCAATCGTCGACGTTGCCGCAGGTGCGCGCACCTTCCACAGCTTGACGCTCCAGTCTAGCGACGATGAGAGGACGAGGTCGCCGAGATCGACGGGGCCGCGCGACGGGTGGAAATCCACCGACATGACGGGTGCCGTGTGGCCCTTGTAGCAAATCTTCTTATCGACGCCCGCCTTGGCGCCGGCACGGTCGTACCGGTGGCAGGGAAAGATGGTGCCCTCCTCACTGCCGACGAGGAAGAAGGTGGGATCCGCCTGCGGAAAGGAGAGACAGGTCGGGCTGACGTCCTCGACGGCCACCTTGGCCTGGGCCGGGTTCTTGAGCTCCAGCAGCTCTTGGGGTTGGGCAAAGACGTCCATGCTCCAGCCGCAGACGACACCGTCTGTGGAGCACGAGATGATGTTGTTTGCGTTTTGTGTGCCGACAATATCTACCGAGTAGATGGGGTGCGCATGGCCAAAGCCCGTCAGCGGCGTCTTTTGCACCGGCGCCGCCTTGGCGCGCGTATCCCAGAGCAGAACCTGGCCGCTGTACGAGCCGCCAATGATGAGGTTGGGGTGGTATGGCGAAAACTTGGCCGTCAAAATGTCAGACTGCGCGGTAAAGACGTACTCTGGACGATCGTGCATGTGCGTGTTCCACACCTGCACCAGGCCGTCTGGTTCGTGAGGCGCTGTTGGGTTCTTTGTGTACGATGCCAGCAAAAGCTCGCTAAACTTTGGCGAGAAGTCGATACTGCTGATCATGCGCTTCTTGGACCAGCGTTGGTCAAAAAACTGTGCAACTTCCTTTATCCTGGTCTGCCCGCGGCCACCGGTGTTGCCAGTCTCGTCATCGTCCTCACCAAGGTCCTTGCCCTGCAAAGAGTAGTCTGTAAGGATATCGTACGTCTCTTGGTCAATGGCTCGTTCAATGACCTTGGTAGACTGCTCCAAAAAGTCCACAAATTCGTCTGATCGTGTAACAGCTTCGAGCTCTTCTAAAGTCAGCTCTCGAATCGGGTAGTTTGTAGCAGAGACTTGCTCCGCCTCGGCGCCGTCCGCCAAACGCTCCCTTGTGGCTCTCAGCTCTTCCTCTACCTCGTCACGGATCTTTTGACGCAGCTCTTCCTCTCGGTCCCGTTCTCGCCTACTTAATTTCTTTGATGGGCTGGTGATGGAGCCAGGAGCATCATCCTGCTCCGACTGTAGCGACTGTGCTCGTGGTCTGGTAGGTGACGTCCATCCATCGGCTGTCTGAACGCCCTTGCTGTATGAAAAGACCTCTTTTACCGGTGAAGGAGGGCATTCGTAGACGGTGGTAAGAGCCACTGTACTTAGTTGTATAGGTGGCGCTGTTGGCGCGGATGGTGCTGAATGACCGCTGGGGGGAGCTGCGAACTCGGAGGTTTCGTTGCTAATTTCTCCAGCACTGAGGACGCTGTTTGGCCGGCTACCGCGACGGGCAGGGGATGCAGCACCGCCAGTGGTGGTCGATCCGGGGCGGCTTTCGCCAACCAGACTGTTTATAAGAGATTCGATCTCGCGGCGGCTGTCAGCTCTGCCTGGCGTCGGTGATATGAGCTACAGTGGATTGTGGTTAGCATGCGCGCTTCGAGGCTTGGGTCTTGAGAACACACCTCACCAGGGCTGCCGATACTTTGGCGCCCTGCGGACGCCTGGCTGGCGCGCAGCTCTCGTTGCCGCTTCAGCTCAGCGAGCTTCGCTTTTTTGGCGAGGATTTCATCGCGACGTTGTTGCATAGTGTTGTTTGCCCTGGCCCATCACCAGCGACGAACCTAGGTGAATAGGGATTCGCTCGCAGGCGGTATCACTGCTAAGATGCACCGAATCTTTTGGCTTCAGTATTGCGGGAAGCTGGAGAAAAGTCAAAGGTTACGTCGTTTGGGCCAAGACGGGTTGAAACAGCTGGCAAGAATAAAGTCCATAATCAGAGTGCAGATGTTCAATGGTCAAGACCTGGTAGACGCGACTGTGGCTTGGCCACAGCTCATTAGCGCCACAGCAGCCCCTGGAAGCTTGTCACTGTGGCTGGTAGCCGGGCCGGGCCTATCACGTGATTCCAACCGCCAATTTTTGAGCTGCCTGTCACCTTGGCCGAGCTTGATGGCGAGGATAGGAAAAACTGCGACTTTTCCCGAGGGATAGCAAGCTTCTTCGCATCAATACACCACGCACCCCTCCAACACACCGCGGACCGGGCCAATTGATCTCAGTTGACCGCATCAGTGTCTGTCCTACAGTTCAGAAAAGTTGCCGACCGCGACGCCCGAGCTTCTCGCAATGGCTTCAACAGGAGTAAACGTATGTTGCGCATCACCAATTGCCTTGCCTGATCGCAGGAACCGTCATCGGGATCGCAGGTCTCATATTACGGGGCCGGTCTTACATTGAATACATTGCAGCAGCATACTGATACTACTTCCCAGGTTCTGCGGTGGTCCGCCCTTGCCGCCGGTCTCTTCTACGGCTTCAGCCACCAGCGCACCATCACCGCCACTCAGAAAGCCGAGCACAGCAAGCACGAGTACGAGAAGAAGCAAAAATTGATAGAGCAGGCCAAGGCCGAATATGCCAAGCAGAAGAACCCGGCCCCGGCCTCTGCTGATAATGGTACGTCTTGCGGCATTACTTGGTCGCCGGCGTCGACGCCGATCGAGAGACCTCGCGACGACGCCGCATATACTAACTTGAATGTAGTTGTTACCGACGTCAACAGCCCTCAGTTCGATCTCGAGAAGTTCCTGGGAAAGGTTGCCAAGGAGAACCCTTAATTGGCCAAGATGGCTGGTAGTCGGAGGGAGAGCAGGATAAAGGTTTCAATCAGGCCAGAGGGGCAATGTTTGAGCCAAAACTATTCGACAAATGCCTGAACGCCATGCACAGGCCTGATGTATGATTTAAAGCACACCCGCGATGCTGCATAGAAGTTTCCTTGGGTTCGCGTTTACGCAATTGTACAGGTGTAAAATACGCGCAGTTAGACGGTACTAAGAGACCAAAAAGCAAAAATATCATCTGCATTTACCATGAAAGTCATTGGTAAGCAGGGTCAATGCCCAAGGATTAGGCGTGGCGGAGGCACAGTCAAGCGATGCGCTCATTGTGGTGGGATGTTGCAGTGCGAGCATCATCATTAGGCACATGCCGTGTGGGTGGATAGCTGCTATTTGACCCGACAGTTAAGCGTCAACTTATAGCCATAATAAGCAGAGGCATGCCCTCTCAATGGCTACTTCATGAGAGAGAGCCCGGATGACACCCGCGGATGTGGCGCCATCTGGGCCGCATCACGGTCCAGACGTAGCCACAACTTGACAGCAATGGCCTACCAGATTCATGCAGCAAAGTCATTAATAACCAAACATTGCGCACATTCAACCTAACCACTTCTAAATATTCCCAACGACACTACTTGCACTGAATGATAGCACGGGAAAAGCTCGGCTGCGCAGATCGGCTAGACCCACAATCCCCTGCTCCGCTGCCGTGGCATTACGCAGTCTGGCTAAAGCTCCAAGCAAGCTGTCCTCAGTAACTGGTGTGGGATACTAGGTGTGAACCTCCTCCATCAACATCCAGGTGCTCAAGATCCAATTTGCGCGCCATGGCGGTCGAAAAACAGGGAACCGCGTTGGACGCGGTTAATTCCCAAAGCACAAGAACTCTTTTGAGAACGATCATTCTTTTCTCGATTGCTGGCGCTGCAATTGCTAGCCGTCTCTTCTCCGTTATCCGTACGTCCCTATACCTGCACTCGCGACGCCGTCAACAATGCGCAACTCTTTCACCATTGTCAGCAAGCTAATACATTATATAGGATTCGAGAGTATTATTCACGAATGTCAGTTTACGGGAACTCCGGCCAGTCGCCGCGTCACCCAAATGCTAACCATACGCAGTCGACCCCTGGTTCAACTTCCGCGCAACGAAGTACCTTGTTGCCAATGGATTTTACAAGTTCTGGGATTGGTTTGATGACCGCACATGGCACCCGCTTGGTCGTGTCACTGGCGGTACTCTGTATCCAGGTCTCATGGTCACCTCGGGTGTTATCTACCATGCTCTCAAGGCTTTGACCGTCCCAGTCGACATTCGAAACATTTGCGTCCTCCTCGCCCCTGCCTTCTCCGGATTGACGGCTTTCGCCTCTTACCTCCTTACCAATGAAATGACCACTTCGCCATCAGCTGGCCTCTTGGCTGCGGTTTTCATGGGTATCGCCCCCGGTTATATCTCTCGATCCGTGGCTGGCAGTTACGACAACGAAGCCATCGCTATTTTCCTTCTAGTTTTCACGTTCTACCTCTGGATCAAGGCTCTCAAGCTCGGCTCTATGCTTTGGGGTGCACTCTGCGCCCTCTTTTATGGATACATGGTGTCTTCTTGGGGCGGTTACGCCTTTATCACCTGTCTCCTGCCCATGCACGCGCTCGTTTTGATCTGCATGGGACGCTACAGCACCCGTCTCTATGTGAGCTACACCACATGGTACGCTCTCGGAACGCTTGCTAGTATGCAGATTCCATTTGTCGGCTTCCTGCCCGTCAAGACTAGCGAGCATATGCCCGCTCTTGGTAAGTTGAGATGACAATCAACAGGGATCGCGTCTAACTCGTTCTAGGCATCTTTGGTTTTCTGCAGTTCATCGGCTTTATCCAGTACATACGCTCCGCCATCTCTGGCAAACAGTTCCAGACTTTCCTGGCTACCATTGTCATTGGCACGTTTGGCATTGGCCTGTTTGGTCTCGTCGGCCTCACCTCGCTTGGCTATATTGCGCCTTGGGGCGGTCGTTTCTACTCTCTCTGGGATACTAGCTACGCCAAGATTCACATTCCTATCATCGCATCTGTCTCCGAGCATCAGCCCACTGCTTGGCCCGCTTTCTTCTTTGACCTCAGCATGCTGATCTGGCTGTTCCCTGCCGGTGTCTACCTGTGCTTCAACGACCTCAAGGACGAGCACGTCTTCGTTGTCGTCTATGCTCTGTTTGGTAGTTATTTTGCCGGTGTTATGGTCCGCCTCATGCTGACACTGACACCCGTCGTCTGTGTTGCTGCTGCCATTGCCGCCTCGCAGATTCTGGACTCTTACTTGTCTGTTGACACTCCCAATGAAGCTGAAGTCGAGAGCGCCGAGGCTGCAGCCAAGAAGCCGGTCAAAACCACTGGACTCCGTGGCAGCGAGAAGCCTATTCTGGGTGTCTTTAGCAACGTGTCCAAGATCTCGGTCGTATCCGCCATGACCATTTATCTCCTCATGTTTGTTACTCACTGCACCTGGGTTACTTCGAATGCGTACTCGTCGCCATCAGTCGTCTTGGCTAGCCGTATGCCTGACGGATCTCAACACATCATCGATGATTACCGTGAGGCTTACCAGTGGCTGCGCCAGAACACGAAGGAGGACGCCAAGATCATGTCTTGGTGGGACTATGGCTACCAGATTGGTGGCATGGCTGACCGCCCCACCCTTGTCGACAACAATACCTGGAACAACACTCACATTGCCACTGTTGGCAAGGCCATGAGCTCCCGCGAAGAGGTCAGCTACCCCATTATGCGTCAGCACGAAGTTGACTACGTCCTGGTGGTCTTTGGTGGTCTACTCGGATACTCTGGAGACGATATCAACAAGTTCCTCTGGATGGTCCGTATTGCCGAGGGCATCTGGCCGGATGAGGTCAAGGAACGCAGCTTCTTCACCGAGCGTGGCGAGTACAGAGTGGACGAGGGCGCCACTGATACCATGAAGAACAGTTTGATGTACAAGCTCTCCTACTACAACTTCCACACCATGTTCCCTCCTGGCCAGGCTGCTGATCGCGTCCGCAACGTTCGCCTGCCCAGTCAGGGCCCTGTCCTCAACACTCTTGAGGAGGCCTTTACGAGTGAGAACTGGATTATCCGCGTGTACAAAGTCAAGGACCTGGACAATGTTGGCCGTGACCACGCCGCCGCCGCTGCGTTTGAGCGTGGCCAGAAGAAGAAGAAGGCTTCCAAGAAATCGGGGCCTCGTGTTCTCCGCGTTGATTAAATAAAAGTGCACTTCATAGAGTAAGGGATTTCATTGGTGCCAAAATTTACCAGACGGGAGTTGAATGTATGCCAAGAGGGTATATAGGAATGTATATCAATTGTATGATTTTGCTTAAATTAAAAAATGGCAGAAAAACTTGCAAACTACTCATCATTTCGCTGCAGGTAACAGTAAAGTTGGCCCCTGCTGGCGGCCGTTGTGCAAACGGCTGCTGCCAGCACAATGTTTGCAAAACGCGGCTGGCCGCTGGAAACACCGCACTGCCTCGTCCACCACAGTCACTTGGCATTCACTTTGCTTCTCCACAAGAATTTCGTTCCCTCATCAATTTCAGCCTCAAGAGCTCCTGTTTTCTAATCTACCCCTTGCTACCACACTCTACCGCAATGATTGCCAATTGAGCTCCTATCATAGCTACTCACCATGGCTGGCGGCACCCAGCGGCAGGCCGTTATGGCCGGGAACGGTGTCCTGTTCGAGGTCATTCTCAAGAATGCCGACCCTCGGAAGCAGCCAAGTCACGGCATTTCGTTGAGTTACAGAGGCCAGGTCTACAGATACGATGATGCGGAGCCAGCTCGTTCTGTCCACACCATCCACACAGACGACGAGGACGACGAGGACGACGAGGACGACGAGGACAGCGTGGGCTCAAGCAAGTATCATGGTCAAGGCAAAGCTCACAGTCGAGGTTCTTTACAGGAGGGTTCCGCATCATCTGCATGTCTGAAGAAAAGCCCCCGAAAATGTACTCTGCGGGCCACCAACCCTTTACTCAAGCCGTCGCCAAAGAAGCTCAGGAGAAGCCGGACTCTCTCGCCATCGCACCAAACCCGGGCACGATCTATTCTAGCTCCATTGTCCAATCTTTCACGAAAGCTCTCTGCTCGCCGCCATAGCTACGATGAGGGCGCAAAGACGAAGCGTGAGAAGAGCCAAGTTCAACAAGAGAAGACCAAGCCAGTGCTTGATGAGAAACCGACTATACAAAGCTTCCCTCATGCTTTCCAACAAGCGCCCCCACAGATTGCCCACCAGAACCCTTTTCCAATGTATCACTATGTGCCAGTTCCTCAGCCTCAGCCTCAGCCAATGTTTGGTATGGCACCAACGGCATTCTCAACGGCACAGGGTACTGTCAACACCGCACCTCAGTCTCCGCCCGAGCTTCAGCACCTCCAAGGCCACATCAATCACATCACGGCTCTACTAGCAGCAAACCCGATTGATCTACACGCCAAGCATAAACTGGATCGGCTACTAGCAGAGCGCAATGCCTTTCTGGACTCTGCTATCAGGAGAAGCGCGCCGGTAACAATTCCCGGACATGTCGAGAATTCGAATTTCAAGACTGCGGATACACGCTCCATTGCTGAGAAGGCATCGAGTGCCGACAGTGTGCCTGGCAATGAGTCGCAGAGAACGGCTGCTGCCAGTATTGCTCCCAGTGACGCACGCAGTTCCTCAAACCAGCACATTTGCTCTGGCTGTGGTGAAGCGCGCTCGCCTAGCTTTCATAGAAGGCATCCTTTCACAAAGCCTGTTCACAATGTTTGCCGAAAGTGTCGAGAGGGCAAGCGAGCGCACAGCGTCATGAGCCGTTACCACTTTTGCAGCAGCTGCGGCATCGTCCGGTCAAAAGAGTACCACCGCCGTCGCGGAACTACAACCATTGTGTCGACGCGGTCCAAGATCTGCCGTAAGTGCCACGCGAACGGCGACACTGTAAGTAGTACACGACTCAAATATGCGCGCTTGGACTAACATCTACAGGTACGTCAGTCTACGAGAGGGTCGCTCCACGAGGGCCACGATCCTAACAAAGACCGGAAACCAAAGCATGCCAATTCAAAGCCAGCTCCTCGCCATCCGACGCAGAAAGGCCCCGTCAAAGTCGAGCCCCCTGTTAGGCCTATGCAGCCGCACCGTCGAGTTGTCCCAATAGAGGATGCTGAGATTTTGGGTTACGACGGTGTTTCCGACTTGGTCGCTTCCTTTTGCAAGTCGAAGCGGACTGAAGATGAGCGTCCTCCCGTCAAAAAGGAATCTTTTACTGCTTACCGCTCGCCTCGGATCAGTGACGAGGATGGCAGCTCTATTCAGCCCGCGTCAATGGAGAGCAGTCTTCATTCGCTGAGACCAGAATCTGCCATTTTCAAAGAACACCCTGCAGCCGCCGAGAGCTCTCCCGAGTTTTCTGCCCATGGTTCAGTTTCCGAGGAGTCGTTGCACGCACCACAGCAGGAGACCACGCCCACCAATCCGTACTATCAGCCTCGCAACACCACGGGGCGGCTGTCTTCTCCTTTCCACTACGAAGTAGCTTTTCATGGCACCCCGCATCGCTCCTCTGAGCGTGACTCATCGCCGCAGGACTTCTTTCAGAGCACTGATCAACACTCTGGACCGCGCTCCCCCGAGAACCCTTGCATGCCACGCTTCGTCAACCGCAACCAGTCGTGGCCCGGCGACCTCAACCGGCCCTCCCCCGACGCCTGCTCCCATTTTCCCAGCTCTGATCGTAAAGTCTCCGCGTCCGATGGTGCCCCAAGCCCAACCACTCGCGATAACCTGCTGCCCGGTGACTTTGACAGCGGCGAGCGCTTCACCAAAGGGGCGTTTGGCAAGTCTCAGTCCTCATTCTCCGCCTTTAGGCCCAAAAGCGGCAGCCCGCCGGCGTCCCCCTGGGCAAGCTTCAGCGGGCCCATCCCGAACCCGTCCCCGGAGCCTTGTGGCGGTGGTAATGGCAGCAAAGGCGCTTTTAGCAGCGCCAGCCACGAGTCTGCTTTTGGACGCCGCTACACTCCGTCACCGAAACCGGCGTCGCCTACGGATCCTTTGAGCTTTTCGTTCCGCTTCGGCTGTCCATCGACGTCTTATACAGGCCGCGATGAGGGAAGAGCCAACCGTGGAGATTTTGCGTCGACGCGCGGGGCATGGAACGTCCACACGGCGGCCAGCGCATCGGCATTCGCACCGCGTCACGCAGGGAATGACCATGTGCCGGAGCCCATCATCGAAGAGCCCTCATCGCCGCTTTCCAAGTCGCCGCTGACTACGCCACTTTTGCTGGGTACGTGATTTTGCTTTTCCCTTTGTGTCTCTCTCTCCTCTGTATGCGCCCGTCTTCTTTCTTCTCCCATGTATATCAACACGTCTAACAATGCCAAGAATTCAATCTTGCAGATGCCATGTCTGACTCGGGCGTGGAATTCCTTACAGATCCTTCCTCTTCTTCTTCTTCCTCCTCGCCGTCGTCAGAGGACGAGGGCCTGCTCGCTTCGCACCTCGACGGCCTCACCATCAACAATCACTAGCAACAAGCATGACGGCAGTAATAAATCATAACTACAGAGAAAACCGGAAAAGAAAAACAGACACGCTTATGATACACCAAAGTCACCACAAAATGTCTAGACGCAGCTTCACTCTTGCACGGATTACATCTTTCCTTGTCTTGCTTCTTCTTTTACTTGTTCTTTGCCTTGCCACAATGTCGGACCATTCTTACACACCAAGTAACCTGTTCTCTTTTCTTTCTCAATTATGAGCTTTTTTATTACATGTCGTCACTGGAACAAGAACGGGGGGAACTTTATTATCTTTTACGAGAAAGAGAAATGCACACCATGACGGAATGAATTACGAAACCACCCCAAAAAAACCAGGAGCGGGCAAAAAAAAAAGCAAGCTGTTGTATCTCTTTTTCATGTCAAAATGTTTAGCCAGACAGCTATATGGAAACAATCCCCAGAAATATATCTTCTTTTTACTAAATCGCTGTATGCGTGTGTATTGAATGCTAATCATATAGTATCGCTCTTCTCTTTTTTTGCATGATACAAAAGAATGTCAAAACAGACAAAGAAGCTGACGAGAGAAGTGGCAACGTTATTTCCCTGAGCTGGTGCTTCGCCAACTGTATTTTCCCATGATACCAACCGAATCAAACCAATACTCTCAAGACAATGCCCAAGAACAGAAATGCCGCTTTTCTACCCTCGTAAAGGAATAACCAAATCGTCCATGACCTGAAACCAAAAAAAGAAAGAATGAATAAAAAAGAAACAAGAAAAGAGACTGTGTTTGGTGTACTGGTTGCTAGCTGTAGATGCCAGTACTCTATACCAGAAAGAAGCGCGTCTAGTATTCCGCTTCCCCTTTCTTCATCGTCTTGCGAATCTCGCCGTCGAATCCGCCGCCGCACTCTTCCCCGCCATCGTCATCATGGCCGGCGAGTGCCTCCTCGATCCCCACGCCAACGTCGCAGCGGGCTGCCTCGCCGCGAGGTACGCAATCGCCTCTTGCCTCTTTTCCTCAAACCACACATTCCGCTGCCTCTCCCGCTCCACATTCTTCCTTCGTTCCGAAATGTCCGCCTCGTCTTTCCGTCGCATCCGATTTTTCGGACGCTGATTCTCAAAGCGCAGACATCCCGCATTCAGCTTGTGCGCGATACTGGCCGGCGCCAGCTCCAGGCTCGGCGTCTCCCGGACACGCGCGGACCCGCCCCATGTGCAGTGAAACGTCAGCTTCGTCTCGCTCCCCCCGGCGCCGGACCCGTCGTGCCAAATGACAATCGAGTCCCCGCGGTACAGCTTCGTCCAGTGCTGCGAGGGGTCGTGCGGCGATTTAAACGTTGACGAGCTGAGCTGTCGGCCGTTGATGCGGATACCATTGGTCGCTTTGGTGGAAATCCAAAAGAAAAACTCCTTTTCCTCTTCCTCGCTGAGGTCTAATCGCCACGGCAGGTCAAACTTGCCCGGGTCGTAGCCGTCTTTCCACAGCAGCACTTTAAAGGCGTACTTTGGCACCTTGGTCACCGCCTTGTGCTCATAGACCTTTGTGTTTTCCGGCCCACGTCCAAAAGACACGAGCGGCTCTGTAACGGGAAGCGAAATATCCCGTATACACGACGTCAAGTCACTCTCAATCATGGCCGCCATCTCCGACGTGGGGATCGGTACCACGAGCTGCGAGAAGCCCTCCTGCGCACCATCTTGCGAGCTTCTGTCTGGACCCGTCGCCTGGACCTCGGGTCCGCCGCGCAGCAGGCTGTCATATGGCGACAGCGTCGGGCTGTCCGGCCCTGGCGCCTGCGAGTTCGGCCGTGGCGTCGGTGGGAAAAACTTCATTGCCAATTCCCAAAGCGGCGTCTGGCCCGGTCGAAAGGCTTCATCCCTCTGACCGGCCGCGTCTTTGAATTTGGCCAGCTGCAGCTCCGTCATCTCTGGATACTCCAGGTGCCATGTCGTGATATCATCGGTCCAGAATTGCGCTTTCATCACCGGCCAGTCGCTGGAGCGACCAGTGCCCAACGAGTGAATGGGTGGCACGCTAGCCAGCAGCTTATACTCGTCCATCATCGCGTCCGTAATCAGTGCATCCACGTGGCCGTCGGAACGTAGTCGTTTGATCGTTGGCTTTCCGGCAGGTGGTGTATTTTCGTCAAACTCGTCGCTCGTGTCGACCGATGGAGGTTTTCTTTTACTGGAATTCAGATCCAGCGAAGTCATTGATCGGCGCGGGGATGACTCGGTCTTGTTAGGTTTTTTATCATCGCCCCCGAGACTTTGCGAGGCTATTTCTTCCACAAGACTTGGTAGCTGGTCCATAGATTGATTGGGAAAGATGGAAAGGCCAACTGGATTCTGCGCGTCGGCCGCAGGACTCCTGTAGGAGCAAGATTCGCCCGAGTTGTACGCTTCATCAACGTTGGGATCCGACATGCCAGGCAAAGGTAAATTGCCATTTCCAGGGGACAAGTTGAGGTACTCTTCCGGAATGACACCAGAGCTGCCAATGGCCGAGACACCCACCTCTCCGAATAATCGTGGCGCTGGTCGCCCCGGAACAATAGTCCGGTTCTCCTGGTCCGAGTCCTCATCCATGGAGTCACTAACCCGGTCATCCTCGTATCTTGCTTGAGAAAACTGAGACGCATGGCCGGGAAAATCCTCATCGTCGGTAACCTCGTCAAACGACTGCGACGCCTGAATCGTCTCGCCAAAATCAGTAAGCCAGGGATGGTTCTGCAGTTCGTCTACCGTTGCGCGATGCTCCGGTCTCCGCGTCAGCATCGCCCGGATAAAGTCAACGCCGGCCTCGGAGACGCCATAGCGGTGCAGCGGCCCAACATTCAATTCCGTCGTCATGATGCGGTGCAGGAGCTCCGACGGGCTCGTGATCGAGCGCGCCGGATAAGGACCGTTGCCTGTGAGACAGTAGAACAAGACGCCGCCGAGGGACCAAATATCGACCGCATGGCTGTACCGCTGGCCCGGGGCGCGCCGCGACGGCCTACCCCGCGTGCGGTACCCGTTCTCGTCGTACTCGAGAAACTCGGTGTAGACTTCGGGCGCGCAATACAACAGCGTACCGCAAAAGGTGCGCAGAAACGTCTGCTCGCTGTCAATCATTTTCGACAAGCCAAAGTCGGTGAGTTTGACCTCGAGCGGCTCCAGCGAGCTGATGAGGATATTGTCGGGCTTGATGTCACGATGCGTAATATTAAAGTTGTGTAGATAGCGCAGGGCAGACAGCAGCTGGACCGCGAGCACCTGCGTGGTTCGTTCATTCAGGGGCCCATGCTCGGGGCCATTTTCAAGAATGAGCTTGCCGAGGTCGCCGTGGGCGACAAACTCCATGATAATGATGAACAAGCGTTCGTCCCAGTCAAAATTTTCAATATATCGTACAATGTTGGGCTGCCACTCATGTTAGCGCGCACAAACACCTCCGCTTGCACAACGTCGGGTCAAGGACAAGGACAATGTGGCTTACATGGTTTAGTCGCTGCATGATGCGCATCTCGTTTTCCACCTTTTGATCCAGCACGCCATTCTTGATAAAGTGCCGCTTCTCGAGCTCCTTGGCCGCGTAGGGCCGGCCATCATATTTCGCCGTGACCTTGTACACGACCGCAAAGGCGCCCTTGCCCACCTGCCGCACCTTGTTGTACTTGCCCGAGCCGGTCCACTCGCGCGCGCTGGCCTGCTTGACCATGCGCGGCGCCGCCATCTGCGTCGTTGCCGCCGCCGCCGCCGCCGCCGCCGTCGTCTGCTGCCTCCGCATCAACGGCTGTCCCGCCGTCCGAAACAAGTCCAGGTGCTGCTCCCCCGCACCCGCCGCCGCCGCCGTCGCCGCCGTGATGGGGGGATTCACCGGCGGCGTGCCACCCTCCATCGGCAGACGGTGACGCGCAAAGTAGTCCTCGACCTTCTGCTGGTACGCCTGGTCGTATGCGCCCTCTCGCCTCGGGATCCTGACGCGAAAGGTCAGGTCGCGCACCTCGTCGTGCAGAAAGATGTTGATGACGGAGCCCGAGGAGAGGACCCAGCGGCTGGGAGCCCCTTGCTTGCCGCGGGCCGCGAGCAGCTTACTATCCACAAAGGTGCCGTTGGTGGACTGGTCCTCAATCATGACGTTGCCAAACTCGTTGACGTAGATGCGAAAGTGAATGTTGCTGACGCGCCGCAGGGGGTCGTTGGCAAAGACGACGTCGCAGCGGCCCGGGTTGCGGCCAAAGGCGAAGCCCGCGGCCGGGTTCTTGGGCACCGTGGACAGGCGCAGGATGATGGCGTGGGCGGCACCCACGCCGCCGCCGCCGCCGCCGCTCTGGTTGTGCGACTCAAACTGGCTCGCGCGGTCCTCGAGGTCGTAGTTGGGCTCGACGCCGTCGGCCGCGTCCCGGCCGATGATGAAGGGCGACTCGTCGCGCACGAGGCGCTGCACCTCTTGCCGCGCCGACGCCGAGTGCGGGTACAGGATGCAGACAATGTCGGATATCTCGTCGTCGGTAAAGCCCGTGTTTTGCTGTCCGACGCGGCGCGGGTCGACGATTTGCTGCGTGGCGGCTTAGGCAGGAAAGTGTCAGTTGCACTAGGGCTATGCAATGTGGCAATGGGACAAGAAAACGTACCTTGTGTAGGTTCTTCGCCCTCCATCTTGTCTGGGGCGCAATCTACCCAGGACAGACTGCCTCTCCTTTGCCAGCACGACTTTGGTTGTTCGGGAAGCGTGGGAGCGTTTTTGGCTCGACACGTTCCCTGACGGCTGCCTCCCCGGCAAAGGGAGGAAAAAGGCACCAGCGATAGCGGCCTTGAAACCAGAAACAAAGAAGCGGTCAATATGTCATTTCTCGGCCAATCTCCGCTGCATGGACAAGGACGGAAAATACATATAATACAGAGTCGCCCGGTTGCTCTTCCTGTACTTGTTGTTGTGGTACTTGGCTGTCCAGAGCTGCGAGTGCAAGGCGCCAAAAAGGTTTCGAGGCGGTTGTCCAGCAAAAGGATGGATTGGCTGCCGTTGGCGGGTGACGGGTGGCGGGTGGTTATGGCGGGGTTGCTGCGCCATTGCCTCTGCCTTGAGTGGGACGGCGCGGACGCTTGCCAACGACGAGATGCGCTAACACGGTAAATTTACTAGGCAGCACCGTGTTGAATCGAGTCGTTTCTTTTTGGTGAGCATGCATGGGCAAAAGGCATGGGGAAGAATTGAAAAGCTATTCCAGAGCCTAGATTGTGGCTCATTCCTACCACTCAACCGGTGTCGCTCTATTTACTCACGCGCCACACTTTTCAGCCATCACGCATCACCTGAGTACACACTACAATCTTAGCGATACCATACAGTCGACTACCCGACAGCAGTCGTGCATCTAATAAATAAAGTGGAATTGTAAAAGGGTCAAGAAGTCTATTGCGCCCGAAACAACGAAAACAATCACATCCGGTTTGTGGCGCCCATGAGTACATCCACACAGAAGTATACCCGCCCAAGGCGAGACCCAGCCATCAAACAACATCAATGGGAAAGAAAAGAAGGACGTGCTTCTCTAGTCGTCGGTGTCGTAATGTGTAATGCTCACGGCCACCCAAGTGCTTTTGGCTGTCCTTGTTGCAGCAGTGTGAAAAGAAAGAAATAAACCTATCAACAATGTGTGTCCTGCCAGACCATGCTGAGAATGCCGTGCAATATATCCCAAGGGCAACTGATTCTCGCCCAACCAAGCAAGGAGAAAAAGAAAGAATATGACTGCAACAACGCCATTGTATGCTTCCTTGCACATACATCCCGCCCAGGATAATCATTCATTCAACAACGCGTCGTTTCAAGAGGCTTCTAGTCTGTAGTCGTAGCACTTAGAAAGCCTGCCCCTGGTATTGGGGCTGCTGCTGAGGATGCATGGGCCTTTGACCATCCCCGGGTGGGGTTCGCATCGGTCGCGAGAAGCTACCGGATGGTGGTCCCTGACCGCCGTTGGGTGTGTATGGGCGTCCAGGGCCAGGGCCTGGTCCGTAGTTCCCTCCGGGAGGTCCGCCATGAGGCGGCGGTCGAGGAGCTCCAGGACCGGGAGGGCCCGAAGGACCACGCATCTCACTATATGCATCGATTATATCGTCGGCAGATGTTGGCGGGTCACGGTTAGGAGGGGGTCCGCGCATAGGCATAGGCTTTCGGTGCATGGGGCCAGGCGGTCCTCCAGGTCCGCGAGGTCCCGGTCCGCCCGGTCCAGGTCGATAGTTGTCCTGGCCAGGTGGCGGTCGGCCGCGTCCTTGTCCTTGACCGGGGGGCGGGCCCTGCCCAGGAGGATACGGCGAGCGACGTCCCTCTGCAGTGGGAGGTCGGCCACCGGGGCCGAGACCGGGGCCCATACCAGGTCCCATACCAGGTCCCATACCAGGTCCCATACCAGATCCCATACCGGGACCCATGCCGGGACCCATGCCGGGGCTCGGCGGTCCGTAGGGCGAGTTGGATCGACTCTGGCCTTGGCCCGGACCGGGTGGAAGGTTGAACGAAGGCGGCTGCTGTCCGGGGCGCGCTTGAGGACCGGGTCCGCCCATATACTGACCCTGGCTATGCTGCGGAGGCGGCGGGCCGTTGGGGCCAGGCATGGGTTGGCCATCGAGCTCGTTGGTGTACGAGTTGCTTCGAGCCTCTTGCATCTGAGCCAGTGTGGAGCTGGAGAGTCGGCTATTAGCGCGACGAAGCTCAGGAGAGTGATAGGCCTTGTTGATTCGATCCTGAGAATTGTGGTGGAATGCAGGGGGGCGGGAGACTGGCTCTGGCGTGTTCATGGTGCGCATCATTTGGGGCGTGGAACGGCCGTCCTCAGCAGCGCCGAGTTCCTGGGGATACATCCTGTTGGGCATAGGGCCTCCCGGGCTGCCTTGGCCGCCGGGAGCGCCGACATAAGGTCTGGCATTAGCATCCTGACACGAGATGTGTTAGTTTCATTGCAACTTCCTAGCCCGCGGCGACAACTGGAGCACGTACCGAGCCTGGCTGTTGCCAGTTGCCTTGACTCTCGGGAGGAGCAGAATCGGTTCTGGGACCGCCGTTGAGGGAGTGGGAGCGTGACGATCGCGTGGACGCCTGATCCTCGGCGAATTCAACCTTGGGTCGCAGACCACTCATGGGGCTGCTGGCGCTGTTGCGACCGGTTCGGGGTCCTCCCTCCTCAATGGCATTCATGCGGGTGCCGGTAATCTCCTTGAGGCGCTTGCGCCACTCGCGCTCGTTCCAGCTCGAGCTGCCCTGTTCATTAATGAGGGCGGCGACGTCAAGGATTTCGAGGTAGCCGTAGCGCTTGTGCTTGGGCATGGCAAACATGAGAGATCGCTGGTCAAGAACGCTGGCGACAAGGCGGCCAGGACGACCGTAGAGGCCAAACGTGTCCCAGGCGGGCAAGAGGTTGCGCAGCAGCATTTCGAAGCCGCTGACCATGGGATGAATCTCGGGCATGACAAAGACGAAGCCCTCAGTGGAGGAGGGGGGCTCGGTGTGGATGGAAACGTTGCCCTCAATCTTGATGAGCGTGGAAGCATCCACGAGCGACTTGGCCTGGGGGTAGATGGCATAAGCAGCGTAGGAGTCGGTGATGGAAGCAATAGGCTGGAGCTTCTTCTGCTTCTTTCCTTCTTTACGCTGGTCGTAGAACTTGATATCGCCCTTGAGAGCAGGAGTGGAGGATCTATCATAGGCAGAGCGCTTCTTCATTTCCTTTTGCTGCTTGGCGTACTCCTTTTCGTCAGGAGGGGTGATGACACACCAGCAGCGTCTCCAGGGGACACCGGCGCCGAAGCGGACTCGGACCCAAGATTCGGTGGGAAAGCGGGCGCGCTCGAGAATGACATTGATGTTGTTGAGGGTCTTGCCCTTGCCGGCAATGAGGGCACCAGTGTAGGCCTCTTGCAGGGTGGAGTGCTCGTACATGGCGAGGCGGATGCCGGCGGTCCATTGGACCAAGGAGTGGTGGGAGTTGAAGTGGAGGAGGTATCGGTTGCGGCCAGCGGTAGAGATGCTGAGGATGTTTTGCAGAGGCTGCTCGTCCTTGGAGCGGGTAGGGAGTGACTCGATCTGGCGGTCATGTTAGCAGGTTGAGGAGGTGAAGGGTGACTGTGACACGCGGTGGTGGTAGAGGCGCATCACATGCAGACGGCGCGGACGAAAGCTCGTGTTGGTGGAAGGCACGTAGTGGGCAAGTAGCACATACCATCTTGATGGAGGCATCAGTCAAATTGATGAACTTGGGGAGGACCTCGCCGTCCTCGCCGGCGGCATCAAGCTCGGCGGCGTCCCAAAGGGACAGGACGGTACCGACAAGCTGAGAGAAGCATTCTGTCCATGTTCGGTCGGCGTTGGGTTTGCCCTCTGTGAGCTACGTGTTAGTGGGTTGCGTTACATTGTGCGGGTGGAAGTGGTTTAGATGGGATGCGAGAGGGAGCGTGCGCGGCGGCACAAAGAAAGACCAGGATGGCGGGGTGCTTGATGACGGCGGTGGCGGCAATAGCAGCAGCGTAGGGAAGCAGGGTGCAAGGGAGAAATACGTACGTGTGTTTTGGTCGTCGAGCTTGAGGAAATAGCCCTCCTGGTAGAGCTTGTTGGAGTGGGAGTTGAGAAAGGAGAAGACGGGCTGCAGCTCCGGGATGGTGTCCTCGGTGATGTCCATGAGGGCGGGTTGGTAGGCGTGGATGGACAGAGGTCGGGAGGTGCTGCGCTGACGCTTGTGAGGGGGACTTTCGGGGGTAGCCGGGTCTACTGTGCCATAATCCGGATAGGAGGGCGGCGTGGGAGGAAGGTTGAGGCCGATCTGGTGGTTAGGAAACGTCTCGGCGGCGGCGTCGGCGGCGGCGTCGGCGGCGGCGATGGGAGACGTGGATGGAGGCGAGGCGGCGGGCGTGGGCGGGCTCTTGGAGCCAGGGGAGAACTGCGAGACGAACGAGAGGACTGCGGCGGCTGAGAGTTAGCGTGCTGCGCACGTTGTCGTAGCAAAAGTCTGCGCGGACGAGGTGCGGTGCGTTGGCGAGCGAGAGACGATGATGGACCAAGAGAGCGTGACAAAGGAATCGTGTGCGAATGTGGGCGGTGGTGATGGCACAATCACAACCATCAGCAGGCCAGGGTGGCAGCGCGGGATGAGCAGCAGGGCGGGAGAAGAAGAAGTTGTGGACACGCTTTGGGGCGTCGTAGTGGGGAGCAGCTAGGAAAACAGTGCAGCGGCCGTGGCAGTGGCAACGGTAACGGCAGCAGGGCTCAGCAGCTCAGCAGGGCACTGCCAGCACTGTGCTCCTGCGGACGGCGCCGCCATGGAATCCCCCGTGTGTCGAGTGTCCACACTGCCCACAGCGCTGTCAACACGCTAAATCGTCCCGACATGGTGCCCCGAGAGCCCTGCCGTCCGCTGCTCCCGCCTCTGCCAGTTGGGATTGACCGCTGCGACCGTGTGTGGCTGTGGTGCCTCACTTCAAGTGCCCTCACTTGGTCTGGACTGGCGTCGTCGTGCATCGTCTCGTCACCTGCCATTGCACTCGCAGTCGCCATTGCAAGCCACATGTATCTCCTTTCTTCGAATCCGACGCGCCTCGATAAAGCCGACGTGTCATGGCTTGCAATGGCTGGCAGCTTGCAGGAATTGTCCCTCTGGCGGGCACTGGAATGTGCAGATGTATCAGGTACGTACCTCTATTGCGGCCCATGGCTGTGTCGATAGGTATGTGTACCCTGTGTTATTCTCCGAGCCCAGATTCCCTCTGCCAAAAGCTGTCTCGTTCTTTGTCTGTTTGTTCTTTCGACGAGGGAACAAAGGACCAGAAAGAGAAACTTTCAGAATCCCAGATATGCGACACCGAAACCACGGGGCGTGCCTGGTTGATAAGTGCAAAGAAAGAGCCGCAAGGGACAAGGATATGTCGTCGTAGCGCCGTCCACTAGTTCGGCGGACCCGGGAGCTGCGGAGATTCTTTTTCTGCTTGGGACCTTGTGTGCTCTCACAAGTCTCAGCGCGGCGTCTTGGCAAGTGTGTTTCTGCCCAAATACGAGCAAGTCGCAAGCCTGTAATAATTCTGTGCCATGTTAATCAAGGCCGTTCTCTGCTCCCAAGACGTCTGGGAAATTAGACCCAAAACTGGGGATCCCAGAAACAACAACAAGAGAAAACAAGCAACGACCAAACTCAGCCACAGTCAAGCAGCCAGACGATCCGGCAGGACGGACCTGGCAGAGGACGTTTGTCCTCCGTGGAACGTTGTGCGGTGGCTGACGGTGACAAGCAGCAACACCATCAGGTAAAACAGGCGCTAAGCAACAATAACGGACGGGTAGCCTCACAGCCGGACTGGTGAGCTACCAGTATGGTGGTATTCCTCACTTGAGGACTGGGTGACGTTGGAGCAAGTGATATGGAAATAGAAGTCGTGAAATCTCAAGTCAATAGAAAATGCATACAAGATGATCCTCTTACCTCGAGAATGCCAAACAGAGCCGAGCTGTTGGTATTGTTCCAAGACGAAATTTCGAGCAGTGTAGATTAAGGATGAGAAACATGCCCGACCTAGGCTACGTAGAACCTAAAATATTCCGCCACGGAAAACGCCTGCGACGACACTGGTAGAGCTTAATTCTCCCTTTCCCCAGTCAAGTTTCCCACTTTCCGTACCTTATTTAATCCTCTCGAAAAAAAAAGTGTAGTACGTCACCGCCCCAGGTGCGATGGATCATGGATGGCTGGGGTCGATTGATGGGGAGCACACACCAGCGAAGCGAGACGCCGCCGCCGCCGCTTCGGGTTTGAGAAGGGTTTGCCTTTTCTCCTTGTCCTTGTCCCCGGAATTCGCATTGGCTTAGCCAAAAATAAAACCATCCCCAGTCGGCACCAGATCGACACGCTGGTCTTTTCCGAATGAGAAACACGCGGATGGGGAAGGGGCTACTGCTAGCAAGGAGGATGGGGTTTGGCGGCTGCTGTGACATGTTACGCATCCTTCCCATCCAAGCATTCTGGTCGCCTGCCCAAGACTGACTCAGACTGACTGGCTCTACGTATACATACGCAATGCATTGAAAAAGGGGATCCTTCTTCTCACACCGCGACTCGTTCCATGCAGCCGCTGCATCAATCGTTCCGGAAGGACTGTAAGCTGCCGAGCTTTCCGGTGGCTTTTTTTTTTCATCTCCATGGCGCTCCTCCAGCCTCCAGTAGCCTCATACTGGTAAGTAGGCGCCCGTTTTACATACATGGCATTCCCCGCCGCGTGGCATTGCAGAACCAGACGGCCCAGCGCCAATGCCTCTGCTCAAAGCCTCCAACTACTGAGCGCTTATAAAAAGCATATGGGAAACGGCGGGATCCCATTGGTACACATGTGTCCGTACATGTGCTAGATGCAGATGCCATCTGCGACGCTTACCTACTAAGGCTACTACCAGGGAATGCAGAGGGGATGTGGCCTCGCTCGGAACCAAATCTGGCATTGCTGGTTGGTCATCCATCGGCTACGTGGACTTTACAACGACGATCATACGAATGACCTCACACTTCAGACATTTTGCGTTTACCGTACTATCTCGAAACACAGTGACAAGCACATGCACCTTCTATAACCAAAGAGCACACTCTCTGCCCAGACACTCCCCATTGCTATAAGCCGCCATGTCCACTTCTCACCCGCGGCCCGACGCTCTCCTCTCCAGACTCCAGCTCAACAATGCTCCGTCGTCGTGCAGCGAGAACTAGTCCAGGTGTCAAATAGTCCATGACCCAACTATGAGCCGTCTGCCCAACAATGCCCAGCGCCGCTTGCAGTGGCCCAAGCCCGGCGCTGTCCACCAATTGGCAATTGCCTCGTCCTTTCTCCTTGGCGCAAACGCCTTTGCCTTGGCGTGTGCAAGCCTCCGCCAACACACGCTATTGACTTGTAGTTGAACTAGTTGTCTGGTGTCCTATACCAATGCATGGCTGGGCTCCCCTCCCGCCCCATACCACCTTTTGGCGGCCTACAATGGGAAATCTTGCTTTCTGGTCATGCATGCAATATCGCCGCCCACCAGCCTCGCACCAAGCCTCAGCGGTACTGCCTAAATTAGACCGCAGCAATCTCACCATACGAGCCATGGGAGATTTGGAGTGTCGCCGTGTTCCTTGGTTTTCCCTACCACTCCGGAGACTTGGCCCGGATCCTCCCCAGCTGGCACGCTCGCAACCTCGGAGGGAACCAAGTCGCTGAGAGCCACTCGCCTTGTCCCTTGCGTGGCCTTTTACCAACGCAGCAACGCTACCAGTTACCCATGTGTGGCTGATCCCTTGTGGCATCCGGGGCGTGCTTAAAACCTTGTCCTGACCAGCACTTTCTCCAGAATGCGCTCATGTCATTCGTTTTCTGCACATCACTGGAGCTCCCCGGGCGCCAATCTTACCATTTTTTTTTGCCTCGTCAAGGTGGCCGGTCGATCGATCCCCAACCCCCCACTAAATCCTCAAAGAGCTTGCGTGTCCACCTGGGGCTGGCTCAGGCTGGCGCATGACACTGATGGATGGATGCACGCACCATTCGCGGTGAAGCGATGCGGCAATGCGGCGACGCAGTCCTGCAGGAGCTGTCTGGGGCCGACCTTTGTCCCTCGACGCTTTGTGCCTGGTTTTCTCCAACGCTGCCGCGGCTACTCAACTGACATGGCCTTGCCCGGCTGGAGAGCAATGATGTAATAATTTGGGCCATGTTTCTTCTTGCTTTGCCGACCTGCCCTTCCGTCGTGTCCAACGGGCTCATGTTTTACCTTTTCTTTCGACTTTTGTGCCAGGCCACAGTGGCAATTGCACTTCCGGTGCAAAACTCAGCAGGTCTTTGCCAGTCGCATCCCACAGTGTCTATCTATCACGCGCATGAGAGGGTATAGGCTCGGCCACGATTTTTGCGTGACATTATCCGTCCCCGTTCAAAACTAGGCTAGCGTGTCATGGGCACGTTCGATTCGAATGCGCTCCTAATTATGATTCTTTGCGGCAAACCCCAGGATCGGCGATCGTGTGTTGCACGGGACACTCGGTGGATGCAAGACTGTCCATTACCAACGCTGGTGATTCGACCGTATTTTTTAGTAAGCCTCTCCAGCTTCATGTTCAGCTTGTTTATCGCAATACTACTGGAAACGTTGGTGACTTCAGGACTCACAAGCCATTAGAATAGACCTAGCTTTTAACTGTGTAGACACGCCGTCTGCAAGAGCGTGAGAGTGATCGTGGATAAGCGGTTACTCTATTCCGTAGTCTAGAAATATTATACACTCCTCCACTTATTATAGCGTTAGTATTGATAGCTATTTAGTAGCTAAGTGTAAAAAAATAAAGCTAAAATTTAAATCCTAAATTAAGGCTTATAAGTCTTTTTTTTACACTATAACTTATATAATTT
>JARJRE010000457.1:0-47588 GCA_030783385.1 Akanthomyces dipterigenus | reverse complement strand
GTATTATATAGCTTTTAAGGATATATCATAGTAGGAATAAACTTTATTACTCACTTTCATCGGGTGCTGTACCTCTCTCTTAACGGGCTGGCGGCCCTGTAAATCCATCCTCTTTGCAAGCACCCCCGCTGTAAGACGCACCAGCATCAGCCACCCCGGAATGGGAAATCCTTCTCGCTCTCGCTCTCGTACCTATTTCGCAAAAAAAAAAAAATTGACAGTAAGCTCAAGACGGCCTCCAATCACTGCTTTTTCAATGTTACCCTTCTGTCTCGCTTGTCTCGGATCAGGCTACGCATGACTCGGGAAAAGTTCCCCATCCCCGGAAGACAACAGCCAGGCTACCCAATCAAGATAAGGGCGCTGACTTTGCCCGATCCCCCCCGCACTACACGAGAGTCCAAATCTTTGAGCTACGGACTCGGCAGCAGGGGAAAATACAGCAGATATGAGACGGGAGTCGAGAGAAAAGAAACATGAGTATTCCAGAATCACGGCCGACCCGGGAGCTGGCTCACTCGCCCTGCCGAATGGCCGGCACCTGACCTTTGGAGTTTACCTCGAGCGAAAGCTGGGCAAGGTCGGCCTATGCGTTGCCTTTTTTTTCCTCGCCATTGGGCAGCAATTCCCAGAAAGGAATTAAAGCAAAAAAAAAAGAAGCGGTCCAACTATCTCTCTGTTTCAATGACTGTGCAGGGGCTTTTTGATTCTTTCGCGTTCTCCTCTTGGCGCACTTGTGTAATTTGGCGTTCCATGCCACGAGCAAGAACCCCGAGCCTGTTGGCCTTGTCCAGGCTTTTTTTTCTCGGCCCATTTCCACAGTCATTCTTTTGATTTGTAGCTGACGTACGTTGACGGACGGGCTTCCTCCTCCTCGAGAAGAGAAAGAATTCAAAACCGAAAGAATGTTTCAGGAGAACCCTGAAAAAACAACGGAAATGTACAACACCGTGCTCGAAAATGAGGAGCATGCTCTACAAGGCTGGAACTGGGGTCCTCGTAAATGACTCTCCTTCTTTTGTCTAACAACACGACCATTTTTCCTCATGATGCTGACAGCCAAACACCAGGCAGAGTTTGCACGGAAAAGCTGCCCACCGTCGACGTTGTCATGGCCCCCGTCGACGATCCTCCCATGAATCACTTCAGCTTGCCACCAGCACAGCACCACCGCCATGTCTCGCCCCGCGGCCCTAGAGCAGCCCTTCCCCTTCTGAGCCCCGGCGGTCCTTTGCTTCATCAACAGCAGCAGCAGCAGCAGCAGCAGCGGAAGATGGCTGGCGGGCCCTCGCAGGCCTGGCGACTTTGCGTCGTTTCACCGGACGAAATGGTACACACACCAGAGTGGGTATCGTCGCTGCCCTACGCGCCAGTCAAATCTCCAATGGCGACGACAGCGGGGTGAACCGTTTAAAAAAACACCTCTCACGGGCATACTATGCAAAATATCTTGTTTCGGCCGTCCGGGATGGCGTAGGTACCTTGTCAAAACGATGCCGCTCCTCTAGCGTCGTCCTGGGACGTCTCGAGCCATGTTGTGTCTCGGGCTGTTCGGAACAGGCCACGAAAATATTGCACGGCTCCTCATCAATAGCAGAGCTGATCTATCAAAAAAAAAAAAGATCAAGAGGGACGGATGATTATAAACTACATGGTAGAGTGCCGAGAGCGTTTCATCACGCAGATACTTGTAGAGCACTTGAAAGATGGAGCGCTGCTCAACGCCCGCGACGTGAGCGAGAGCTCATCCCTTCACATTGCCATCGCGATACCGCTGGAGCTTGGAGTCGATGTACATGTTGTCAACAATGACGGCGATATGGCGCTGGATCTGGCCATTGTTGCTGGGTCTCTTTCTGGGTCTGGTCCAGCTGCTGGCCGGGTAGGCCACGTCGTCCTAGTCAATTGTCCGCAGTCTTTACTTTCACTAGGACGGAAGTGGCGGCGTCACATACACGGTTCATTTCTCGGAAAAAAGTCGCCGAAACCTGACTGTGACTCATCTGCCTCGAAAGTGAGTACTAAAATTCCATTCATCATTCTCCCCCGCATTCTCCCCGCTACGCAGCTTCGGATGATACAAATCTCATCGAGAGTCGCTCAGGCAAAACTCCACTTCAGAGGACACTTCCCAAAACCGCGCCATGGGTCTAGTGAGGGGCCTATTGGTTAGTGCCTCTCAGCCTCGAGCCAAGTGGTTGATCCCGGAACGGTCGGGCGGATGGGGCCGATGCCTAGACTGGATGGAGGATAATCAATTGGCGCCAATCACGACATGGGGGCGCGTTTCCGCAGACTAGTACCCAGGGGCGGGCATCTCCAACGTGTTGAATTTGATCTAACTAGTAAACAATAGATTGGCTGACCACCAACGTGTGGTGAACAACTTGTGTAGAAAAAAAAGTGCGGGCAGGGGAAAACGGCAAACGCAATGATACAATATGTAAAGCCAAAGAAGCATCCATGGTGTTTACAAACAGACAGCGTAATTAGGCGAGGGGGTGTCGAGGGGGAAATTAGACGGGGAAATGAGACAAGCGTAGTTGAACGCGAAGGCTGGTAGTGAGTAAGTCAGGCAGGACAAGTTAGGCAGCTTCGGTTTTAGTCTCTGCAACCTCACCCGCTCCTGGAGAAGTCCCATTGTCTTTTTCCATGGGTGCCTCGGCCGCCGCTGCCTTGGCCTCTTCGCGCTGCTTTTTGACCTTTTTGACGCTGAACCATGGCATAAAGACACTGCCTGCGAGGCTGAGGGCGGCAGTGGCCACAGCTGCGTAAAAGGCCTGCAGAGAAAATCCATCGTTAGTTTTCCGTACATTGACCTGCATTGCGCCTTTCAGGGGAATTACTACCTCGATAATGGCGTCGTTGTATGCTTCGCGAAGCTGTCCGAGATACTGTGGCTCGACAAGACGGTCGAGGTTCGTGGCGCCGCCTGAGAGAAGAGACGATGGATCCAGAGGCAGGTTAGCCTTTGCAACGTTGCGGACGAGGCTGTTGGTGAACAGGCTCTGGCCAACAGAGAGAAGGATCGCGCCACCAAAGGTTTGGATGAATATAATGAGAGACTAGAGAGAAGAAGCATGTCAGAGTCGCTGCGTCTGGTGTGTGTGATGGTCGGGTAAGCTACTCACTGTGCCCTCGGCGACCAATTTCTCAGGGAGAGCAGTTTGGATTGCAATGAGCGGCTGCTGCATGCCAAATCCAATACCTGCACCGTAGATGGCCTGGTATCCAATCCACTTTCCGATGCCACTGTCAGGTTTGAATGTTGTCATCAGTCCACTTCCCTAAAGCACAGAAACGGTCAGCATTACTACCATCAAGTAAAGTTGTACAGGAGTAAGCGTACCACGCTGACTAGGACACTACTAAGAATGCAGAGCCAAGTGTAGTAACCATTCACCGACACGAGGATTCCGCCAACCAAAGACAGAACAACACTGCCAAGCAGCAGAGGAAGAATTCGAATGCCACTCTCAGAGGCAGTACTACCCTTGATGGCCTGGAACCAGAGCGGGAGGTAGTATGTCAGAACAAGAAGGCTGCCAAAGAGAAAGAAACTAAAGACACAGCTTGACCAGACAGTCCGGTCCCTGGCAACGCTCAGAGGCACCATGGCGCGGTCAGACTCGTACACCTGGAGCCAGACAAAGCCAATGAGCAGCAAGCCTCCGAGAACAAACAGGACGATGATGCGTGCATTGTCCCATGGGTATGTGCTGCCTCCCCACATAATGGCAAGGAGAAGACAGATAATCATGGGGAGGAATAGGAGGATGCCGAAAGGGTCCAGACTCATCACCTTTTCTCTAAAAGAGAGAGTCGGGCTGTCGGGGGCCTTGAGTCCTCGGGTGAAGGCGACAATGATTATGGCGGCCACAAGACCGATCGGGAGGTTGATGTAGAAGCACAAACGCCAAGTAACGTATTCTATGCAGCGATTAATTAGTATGCATTGTTGTTGCCGTGTCTGCGCTGCGCTGCTTACCGGTAATGACGCCTCCTAGACTGCACGTGGGTTATTCCTTTAGCGAATTGGCAAACAGGAGCACGTAGTGAAGGAAATCTTACAGAGGACCGGCGACACTGGCGAGGGCATACATGGAGCCAAGAGAGCCCTGATACATCGGTCGCTTATCCAAGGGAAACAAGGCAGCAATGATGAGCGTAGCACCCGAGAGAATCCCGCCCGCACCAATGCCCTGAATAGCTCGACCGATGATTAAGCCGACAGAGGTGGGCGTGGCACCGCACACAAGGCTGCCGAGCTCAAAGATGCCGAGAGCCGCAAGAAACACCCAGTGGACCGCAAACAGGTTGTAGAGCTTTCCGTAGAGCAGCAGGAAGCTGCAGTTGGCAAGCAAGTAGGACGATCCATACCAGCCCACGTCGTTGACCGAGTTGAACTGGTCGGTGATGCTCGGAATGGCGGTTGCGATGATGGTGGTGTCGAGGGCCTGGCAAAAGACGGCGAGACACAGGCTAAGGAAGGGGGTAAGAAATTTTTGATTGAGGCTGCACGCCGCACACCATGGCAGCGACGCCACGCGAGCAGCCGCGCGTTTGGAGCAAGAACTCACGCCAACATGACAAGTGCGAGTTGCATATTCGTCATTTTTTTCTTGGGAGCATCATAGTCCGTCGAGGTCGATGCAGAAGCCACGCCCTGCGGTGGCTGTTCCGCAGGTTGTTGGTCCGTCATGATGGTGGCGTGTTTGTACGGACTTTTGGATGGGTGGTGTTGACGATTCAAGGCTTCAAGCGAGAGGACGAAAAAAAAAAAAACAAGGACTGAATCAAGAGAGTATTTGAGATGGATCAAAAAGAGTTGGAATGCGGATCAAAAGCAGCTGGTGGTAGCTGACGGTGGTTGAAAATGGACTGCGTTGTGTGCATCTGAGGCTTAAGCCGTGTTCAAGATCCAAGATGACTTACACGTTTGCGTTAGCTCGCGTTGGGGTCAAGGGACTGAGGAAAATGTCTCCGAGAATGTCTCCGAGATGTATCCGATCGGATCAAGGCTACCGGCAACGGCTCCGCAGCAAATGTCTCCGAGCCAGGGGATGGATGGTAACTTGGTAACTTACTGGCCCTTTGCGGAAAGGTACATGCAAAGTACTTGAGCAGGTACTTGTGGCCTCCTTGCATGTACTGGTGCTTTGGTGGCCTGTGCTTTGTTTACCGTTACACAGCCTTGCTCAAAGGTGCACGGGCCGAGCCCACAATAACTGGACAGTCTCAGCCTTGCCCAGTCCAATGAGTCTTGACTCTTTACCAAGGTGCGCATTGCCAGTCCAAGGCGGCCGATGATGTGACTCGGCCGCTGTGAAAAGTGCGTAGAGCGGCGACCAAAATGGAGCAGACTTGGGATCTGGAGATGAATTTTCGAATTGATAAGCCGCGTCCATCCTGCATATTAGTCTCAGTTTCAGCGGCGACGGCAGATGCTTGCTGGCACCATCCAGTACAGTCAGTTCAACAATGAACCCTACAGCAACTGCAAAGAAAAACACACCCAAAGAACCAGATGGAGAGGTTCTCATTGGCGATCCAGAGTTTGACGGGCGCGTCATTCTCTACGTAATTAAAGGTTCGATAACCGCCTCCCACTTGCTTTGTTCCTTCCGGTGCGGAGCAAGTACCGCCATGCTGAACTAACCCACACGGCTAAACATTCTCAATGTACATCACAGCGGACGAGACATCATACATCAACTATGTCAAGCCACTGATTTTAGCCCAAGAACTGCAGTTTCCGCATTGCATCGCCGTCGTCGATACGCACTCGCAGTGGGCCTACCAGATGCACCCTGAGCGTTATGTTCCCGCCCTCCGGGACCAGGACCCAGAGACGGGAGAGCGGATCAACGTCTTTGAGGGAACAGCTTGCCTCTACTATCTGGCTGGGCGTTTCGACCACGCTGGCGACTGGCTGGGCCGTACGGCGTATGAGCGCGGCGCCGTACACTCCTGGACCGCCTATCAGACAGCAGGCATAGGGTGAGTGCCAAAGGAACTGGTCAAGGTTTCATGGTCCATGTCATTGGTCCAGCATTTGGCTGCTCGCCACCTCCTGCAATTAAAGCTCTGACCAATTCACTGTGGCAACTAGGGCAACGGCAAAGTACTGGCTCTACTTTCTCCGTGGCTACCCATCACGAGCGGAGCCTGTGCAACTACCAAGAACCATACAAAAGTAAGCCTAGAAAGCCGCTTTCGTTCATGCCACGGTACTTCTACCCCGAGACGAAAACTCCTTTGTTTAACTAACACCCCGGGACAAAGGCTCCATGAAAACACTGTCAAGCAGTGGGACATTCTCGAGGCCCGCCTGGCCCTGGCAGACCAAAAGTACATTGCGCTGCGCGACCGCCCGACCATTGCCGATCTTTCCTATTTCCCCTTTGCCATGCCTTGGATGTTTAAATTTTTGTCTGTGGACATGGAAAAGTATCCGCACATTGTTGACTGGGCAGACCGGATGCTGGCGCGTCCTGCTGTCCAAAAGGTCATGGAGAGTGCACCACGCATAGGTCATTGAGGTTGGCGGGCATCGGGACAGTTTGTGGAACAGCATGGCTGTATTTTACTGCTCCGAGACACTTGAGAGGATCTTGATTGACAAATGCTGTAATCTCTCTTGAGACAGTAGACTGAGAATCAAGACTGCATCTGAGCACGACATTTGGTCTGAAGCATGTAGTTGTTGTAGAGTGCAGCGCTTGCTCTCAAACTCGTTGAAACCCGCCGACAAAAAGATCATGACATATTGGAACTACTTTAAAAGTGCAATTGAGAATCTTGACTTTCTTCCTTTATTCAAGGGCACGTCATTCGATAGCGAGCGAAATGTGTGCTCATCCTCAGCTAGATTGCGACCGTCCTTCCCGACTACGTCCTCCAGAAACCACATCATGCCTTTTGACCCCAGACCACCCTAATCTTTGTCTTTCCACCCTCTTCAGACAACTCTCTGCGCAACTGCGCTTGCAAGTTGTTTGTATCCTCTGTAAACTCGTCGGGAAGCATCACTGGAACCAAAGTCAGCCCGACACCCTGCCGCATGCCCCGTAAGAACAACTCACTCTTGACGCCCTGCACAAGCGGCTGCACGGCTCCGCAGAGGCTCTCCGTGCTCTTTTGCCTCAGTTCCGGGTCGGGGTTGCTCTTGCCGTGCAGGATATCGACGGAGCGCTCCGCCACGCCCGTCAGACCGGCGTCGCGCATGGCGCCGGCGAGCTCCCTGGCCAGATTGGGCCCCATGCCGCTGCACGACGACATGGACTGCGCGAGGCGCAGAAACTGCCTGAGCGCGGGGCCGTTTTCGGGGGCCGCGTCAATGTCCACCTCGACGAGCTGCATCCACGCCCCAGGCTTGAGGAGGCCGGCGAGCCGCGACACGACGGCCGAAATGGTTTGCGGTGGCGCTGCGGCCATGACGAGGCGCTGATGCACGAGATCAAACGATCCGGCCCAGTCGGTGGGGAAGGCGTCGCGGATGGACTGGTTCTGAAAGCGCGTGCCTCCCGGGGCCGGGTCCGGGTAGAGGGCCTCGTCAATGTCGGTGCCGACGTACTCGTGCTTGGCAGGGTAGAGGCTGCGCAGGTGCAGAATCCAGCAGCCGTCGGCGGTGCCGGAGTCGAGGATGCGGAGGCCTGGCTTGGAGAGGTCGAGGGGCGCGTAGATGGGTTCGCCCATGGCGGCCATCATGACATCGTGCTGGCCGGAGAGGCGCTCGCGCTCCCACTTGTTGTCGTCGTCATTCTTGGTGTGTTTGATGAAATCTTCCATTTTGGTGAAGAAAAAAAATGGATTGAAAGGATGGCTTTTCTGAGAGGGTTGAGACGTCAACGGTGTGCAAGAGAGTTCAGACGCTACATGTAAGTCGTGTGTGGATGAGGTGAACAAGACCAAGAGAGAACGAGGCACAAACACAGATACTGGATGCCTCACGCTTATAATCTAGCTATTGCCCTACACAAAGAAGTGGTCGACACTTTGGCCCCAGCCTCATGCGTATCCGCAGCTGACCCCCAAGCCGGGTTTTTCTTCGGGCGCCGTCAGTTGCACCTTTTCCGCCACCCTCTTCTCGCACCGCAGCAAAAAGTCTGGATGTGTAATCCAGCAATCCTTATTCCTCGACCAGATATCATCGCTCAAGAGACTCAGATCGTAATGGCGCACCAGGTGCACGAGCGTCGCCCGAATCATGACGTCGGCCATGTGCTTGCCGAGGCACTGTCGGGGCCCGAAGCCGAACCGCCAAAACAGGTACCGGCGGTGCGTGTCGCGGCCGCCGAGGAAGCGGTCCGGCCGGTACGCCGCGTGGTCGGGCGCCCACTCGTCGCCGCGCACGTTGAGCGCGTACGCGTCGACGACGAAGCTCGTGCCCGCCGGCACCACGTAGCCGTCGACCTCGCGCGCCGTCGGCGCCGCCTGCGGGACGCTAAACGCCGCGAGGGGCCGCAGCCGGGACGACTCGAGCACGCACGCCGCCAGGTAGGTCGACCAGTCCTGGATGTAGGCGTCGAGCGCGGCCTCCCCGCCGCCGCCCCCCCGGGCCTCGACGTCGCGCAACTCCTTTCGCAGGCGCTCTTGGGCCTTGGCGTGCACGGCGAGGAACACGAGGTTCCACGACAGGCCGCCGGTAGTCACGTCAAGGTTGGCAAAGAGTGCTTCGTCGATAGTCTGCAGCAGCTGCTCTTCGCTAATCTCTCCATTTTCGACGGCGGCCGCCATGCGGACAATGGGGGCACTCGGGGCGTGCATCTTGGCGTGTTGCAGCGCGTCCTCGTTGAACTGCCTCCAGGACTGCTTGAACTGGCGCAGCTCCTTGTTGGCACGCGTGGGGAGGAAGCGCGACCATGAGAATCGTGGGAGGCCCCCACGAATAACGTACCCAAAGATTTTTTCACGCATTGGTGCGAGTTTGGTCAACCGCTGTGTGAGATCCTCCGCGAGCGGTCCGTAAAAGACTTTGGCCACGATCCAGAATGGCAGCATTTTTAAATCTTCGGCCGGGTGGATGAGGCCCTTTGCCAAATTGCCGCGTGGCTGTTTCTCCAAGCCATCGAAAAATCCTTCTACCTACTCAGTTGAGCACAAACACGGTAAAAGTCAGAATAAAGTACATCGTCAAGCGGAGCTAGGTCAAAGTGTTAGACTTGCCTGCGTACGACAATCATCCACACACTGAACAACGGCTCGGTGCGAAAAGGGCGTCTCGACAACCGCCCGCAAGCTACGCCAGGAGTTCCCGCTAATGAGGCCCAGACAGTCTCCGAGGAGCTGGCTCATGTAGAAGCCCGAATTATTTGCCGGAGCTTTCGAATGCCTGTCCGAGTCTTTGAAGACTTGTTGCAATTGCTGCGGCTGTGTAAGAACACTGCAGACAATTAGCGTTGCTCTTTGCGGCTCCCTTGGCAACATACATTTCAGACTTCATGCCGGACCATATCCGGTAGACATTGCCGTGTCTTCCCTGCCACGCAGTCGAATTTTCGATGCCACCGATAAACTTATCGTCGTCGCCTTGACCGTTGGGCCAGACGTACGGGCAAGATGGAATCTGACCCAGCCCATCTTTATGCAGGATGGGATATTTCCATTCGAGAAACATCTGTCGCTTTCTGATTAGCACTTTAAATTTTTTAAATCCCGTGCTTTGATAATCTCTTCATACATTCATGAATGTGGAAATGACATGTTTTAGTGGCCCAGGCAGTATGCCGGGGGATACCAGCTCTGCCAGGCAAAACGTCACGATGGCGGCAACGACATGGAGCAAGGCCGACAGCACGCCGGCAAATCTTTCAATCATCATTCTAAATTTTTAAAAAAGGTCGAACATGGTCGTAAAGAGCCACAACGGGATAATGGCCACCAGTGTCCTACAGAGGGATCACGCCTTTTAAGCATTTACTTTGGTCAGCCGCAAACTTCGGCCGCCGTGCATAGCAATAGCCTATTCTAGGCACCGCATTTTGAGAATTGTCAAGTATTTCGTCTTTCTTAAATTTACAAGTTGCATTTATATGTCCAAACCTTGGTGTCAAGAGATCGCAACTTGGCAATATTATTCCGCGCCTTAATGGCACATGTGAGCTTCTATCACAGAGACTAAAATTGAATGATTGGCATTTAATTCTGATTTAAAAAAAATTGAAATGTTTTAATCAACTTTAAAAATGGCTTCTATGTGCCGGTGGCATAATGCAGCTACGGACCGTGCTTTCGGACGCCGTGCCATGGATGGCAAATAGTCAGCTGGGTCCAGTTTCTCCCGGTGACTCCGCATTGAAAGCAATATGCACCGGCCGGAGGGATCAATCACCAAAGTTACAACATGCTCAGCAAGTAAGTATCATTTTTGTAACTCTGCTCCTTTCTGTTCTTTTGCCCATTATTTTTTTTCTCCCTGGATGCACGTGCTTGTCAGTTTGTACCGAAAACTGTGCCGCATGTCAACATCGCCAACTACCCTAGAAAGAGCAAACCGCCGATATGTACAACTCGACCATGACAACTGCAAATCCGTCGCCTCCCATGGCGTTCGAAATTCCAAAATCCCTCGTCACATGGGACGTGCGCTCTCCTACAATCTTTGCTACGCAGAGCATCATTACCGCCGCCCTGCTATGCACCACCCGAAAATCGTCCCTCCTCCGACCAGCCGTTCTCCCTGTCCTTGTGTGGCTCATGTTTCGCTCATGGGAGACGGCGCCAGCTTTTACCGGCCAGGGCGTCCTCTACTCGTTCTGGTGGGTTGGGCCGTATGCCAACATCTTCCACTGCATGAACCAGCTCTGCCTCTATCCCCTCGACAGCGCGGACATCAAGCACGAGATGAGGCTTCAAGCGACGAGGAAGAATGCAGAGAGGGCCAACGGCCACACCGAAAAGACCGTCCCGGGACTCTTGTCACAAGTTTGGTTCACAACGGCTCTGCTTTTCAGCTTTCGTGGCATCGGCACCACACACCAGATTAGCTACATCCCAGCCTTTCCATCCGGCGCCGTCCCGTCGAGAATCCGTTTTTTGACACGTCAGTGCTTCATGATCATGATTCAGTACCTGATCATGGACGTGCTGGCATCGTCACCTCCAGCGCCGGATGTCGTGGACAGCTGGGCCGAGGGCAAGGAGTGGCTCTGGATCAGCTCGCTGAACAAGCACCCGGTGACGACGGCAGATTTGCAGAACCGGTTCATCGGCTGCGCGATGAACTGGTTTGTCGTAGGGAGGGTCATGAACGATATCTGGTATCGTGTATTCTCCGTCATTTTTGTCGGCCTGGGCATCTCGAAGCCGGAGCAATGGCCGCCGTGTTATGGCAGCTATAGCGATACGTGCTCGCTCCGTGGGTACTTTGGGTAAGTTTCTTGACGAGAGCTGCGAGAAAGAACCACGCCAGATAGGAATAGGGTGGCTGACAAGAGGCATCTGACGGATAGGAAGTTCTGGCATCAAACTGTCCGCTGGCCATTTCAGGGTGCATCCAGCTACTTGACCCGTCGCATCCTCCGCCTGCCGCACGGCGTCATTGAACGCTACGCCAACATTACTGCCGTCTTTTTTCTCTCCGGCACGCTGCACTCCATCCTCGATATTGCTTTCGGAGGCCAGTATGACCCGACCGGTAGTCTTTTGTGCTTTGGGCTGCTGTTGCCATTGGGCATTATCTTCGAGGACTCGGCGCAGTGGGCATGGAGACGCGCCACTGGTGTCCGGGCCGGGTTGTTGGGCCGCGTGGTTGGGCACCTGTGGGTTGCATTGTATCTCGCGCTTGTCACGCCCATTTTCAACTACAGGCTACAGCGCATACCGGATAATCCTACGTATCTGGTACCATGGAGTGTGATTTCTCTTGTGAAGGAAACTTTTGAATCTATGACTGGGAGATGACGGGGTACCGTCATGGACCTGACAGATATAGTGGACGTTATAGGGCCTGGTAGGTACAGTAAGTACCATTGCTGGATCTTTTTAGGGCTCTTAACTATGACCCCCAGTGGTAACCGAACGCTACTGGTCGTCACAGGTATAAGCATCTATTAATATAGTTTTGAAGTTTTTAAAATACAATAAAAACATGTTGGATCAGGATTAGACTGTTTACCCATATTTTGGACTCGACAGGATGCTGCTTGTTCTTGCATCTCGATACAGTGAGCTTTGCGAATGGAGGAAAGTACTGCGAGAACAACTACTGGACCGATTCATAGCCCTGATGACCCAGAGAGAATTGGGATCTGAAATGTGTCAAACACATTTCTTGCTTGTTGGATATCGAGTACTGCCATATTCATTCCGGCCGCATATCAATCGCCGAGACCCAAGCGTTCCTCAGCGTGTGCACTTTGCTAATCTTCCAACCCGAGGCACGAGCCAACTGGTACCAATCATACATGGTCCTCTCCATTCCCTTGGCCGTCATCATCATGTTGATGTCTCCATACCGAGATAGCCTGCCCATCTCGCCACCAGTCATGATGGATTCAAGTACAATCAGTCTGGAGCCCTCTCCTGGGACAATAGCCCGACGAATGTTCTGTAGAATCTTGATGGCATCTGGATCCAGCCAATCATGCAAGCACCACTTCATGACGTAGGCCTCGTGGCTCGGCACATTGACAAAGAAATCGCCCCCGACGAGGTTTTCCTGAGCAACACGCCCGGCAATGTCAGCATACTGTCCGCCGTTTTGGAAGAATTGGCTGGTGTGCTCGATGACGGCAGGCAGATCGAATATCCCGGCTCTCAAAGACGGGTTTCCGCGCAGAAGAGCAGCAACCAGGCCGCCCCCGCCACCGCCTACATCCAGCAGAATCCTGTCACCGAGTTCGTGCCACGGGTAGTCGGCGACGATGCCGGGGGCCTGCGCGAGGGCACCGCCCCCGAGGGTGCGGTGCAGAAGCGGCACCCACCCTTGCTTCTGAAAATAGGTAAACATGTCCTCGTCGGTGTCGTAGTTGTGCTGGGCGGCGCTTCTGGTGCTGTCCTCGCGGACCGAGGCCGGGATGCCGCGGGCAATGTCGTAGAACTGGTTGCCGTAGAGCTCGACCCAGTTGTGCCACTGAGTCCAGTGGTCGGAGCGGAGGAGCTCGGAGCGAAAGTTGTTCTTGTACATGCCCGTGTCGGGGTCACCTTCAAAAATGCCGTTGCTGTGTAGCAGGCGCATGATCTGGCCGAGCCGTCCTCGACGCGCTCCGGCGGCGTCAGCCAGCTGACGCAGGGACATTGTGCCATGCTCGGCGAGTAGGTCGGGGACCCGCAGCGAGACGGCGGCTACTAGACATTTTGTGCTCTCGAAACCTAAAGATGGCAGAGCGATTTGTGATTAGCGTTGTGACTCTGACAGCTCTGGTGGCTGTTTGGTAGTAGAGTGGAGGAGCTCACCAAGGAAGTGGTCGGCGAGGATGAGCTGGGCGGGCTGAAGCATGAGCTGCACCTCATGGAGGACATTGACGGCTTTGGCGGCCAATGTCGCGATGTTCTTGTCCGGAAGCCCATTTGGATTATGTAGCTTGTTGCGGAGAGCTGTATCCATTGCAGACGTGGCAAGGAAGTGTTTGAATGTCGTCAGCTGCGAGGTCATGTTGTCCAAGACAAGGCTGAGGCAGTCTTCTGGCGGGCTACCCTCGGACCTGCTGGACTCATCGTTGGTGATGTCTGCAGCTATAGTAGTTGAATTGACGGTGTTTGTAGCCGTGATGTTTGAATTGGTCGTGTTTGAATTGGTGGTGTTTGCAGTGGTGGTGTCTAGAGTAGTGCCAGGGGCTGTGGTGGCGTTTGCTGCGTCGCTGGTCATGATGGCACGGTACTACAGTCCTAGTGACGACACTAGAAAAATGAAAATGAAACTGAATAAAATTCCACTACAAATTTCCGATTCATTCCCAGTTTGCTTTATTTTCAGATAATATACAGGGCAACAATAGCCAACTCCGGGCCGGGGTGCTTGCGCCCGCACCGTCTCGGCCACCGACTGAGCACTTAGCGAGCCACTCATTCGCCAGCTCAAAAAATCAGGCTCCGAGTGGATACGTCACACAGTGAGCTGCGGACATTGTGCAGCAAGTACCAGGCTAGTCAAGGGATGTACCGAGCAAGTATTTCATGTATACGGACATGTATTTCAGATTTGGGCGGCGGTGCGTACCGGTGGCGCAGGGGCAACGACGAGTCCCTGCAGTTTGTTGGCATAAAAGGCAGAGTAAACGTTCCGTGACGTCGAACCCCTCCTCTCAGCTCTGCCTGTGATTCAAAGCAAACAAGGCAAAAACCAGACGAGTCAATCAATCAATCAATCAGACAGACAAACCTATCGAGAAACCCTCGCAACCATGAGCGCCTCCAAAACTACCTACGATGTCCTCATCATTGGCGCCGGTCCCGCTGGTCTCTCAACGGCCCTGGGGCTGGCACGCCAGACCTACTCAGCCCTTGTCTTTGACTCGCAGCAATACCGCAACGCTCCCGCCTCGCACATGCACAATGTCGTAACCTGGGACCACCGCGATCCTGCCGAGTTTCGCGCCTCAGCTCGCGAGAATATCCTCGCTCGATACAGCGACAGCATCCAGTTCAAAAATGCCACTATCGACAAGGTCAAGAAGTGCGATGATGGCACCTTTGAGGTGGCCGACACCGACAAAGTCACATACCACGGAAAGAAACTTGTTCTAGCCTCAGGTATCAAGGATATTATGCCCGAAGAAATCAAGGGATTCAAGGAGCTCTGGGGCAAGCTGATGTAAGTGACGAATGGGCTTGACACAACACCCTCCCGCCCCTCTGCAATGAACTGGGCAGTCTCCTCTAACGCTGCCGCACCTCATAGCTTCCACTGCCTCTTCTGCCACGGATTCGAGGAACGTGGTGCCAAGAGAGCCGGAGTTCTCGCCTCGGGCTTTCTCACCGTGCCGCCCATGGTGTTGCACATGGCCCGCATGGCAACAAACCTAGCGGAACACGTCACGATCTACTGCCACGGCAACGCTGAGCTAGAAGCCAATCTCAAGAAAACTCTGGAGGGAAAGGGAGTCACTGTCGAGGGTAGGAAGCTTACTGCTGTTGAGAGCCTTGGAGAAGGCCTCAAGATTCACCTTGAAGATGGTGCCTCTACGGAAGAACGCTTCTTGGTACGTAGCATGCATTGACCTCTTGTATTACACGACAAGAAGAATAACACGGTCACTAACGAAAATTCAACAGGTCAATGTGCCCAACTGTAAGCTCAATGGGTCCTTCCACGAGCAGCTAGGACTCGAAGTCGACCCCATGGTATTCATCAAGGGCAACCCCCCCTTCAACGAAACTGACGTCCCCGGAGTGTTTGTCGCCGGCGACTGTGGAACTATGCTCAAGGCCGCTCCCCAGGCCATTGCCATGGGCACCTTTGCTTCCGGTGGTCTGGTGGCGCAGTTGGCTGCGATGGGCAAATTCTGAGCGGCGGGAGATTGAGCTGGCGACCAGTACAGCGCGACAGTCGTGCCGACGTGGTGTGAGGAGAAGGCGTAAACATGGTTAGCTACATCATCAGATTGAATGGAGTATTTTTTTTCCCTAGGCCAGCTTTAAAAATGTAAGTGACCTGTGATTTCTCAAATTAGCTTCTACGGAGGGATGCCGTCAAAACGATAGCCCATCACTGTCTTGTCACAAGCGTCAGCTCAGCCGACAACGGCAGAGTTTACGCGTCAAAAAAAGTAGCTACGCGACGATTAGAGCTGATTTACAGTGCATGTTTCTTTTTCAAAAAAAAAAAAACAAGAAAGAACACAAAACTGTCAATGACTTTTTCCTTTCCACAGCTGTTGAAATCAGATCCATACACTGGCTGGGAGTGTCTAGCCCGAATGCGCGGCCGCTCGCCTCTCCTTGCCCTTGTCCGTCAACATCTTTTGCTGCTCTGGCGTCCACACGGCATCAATGCTGTCACAGACCCTGCCGGCTGCCGCATCTGGAATTCGAGAAGCGACACTCGCATACCGCGCCACGTCGTCCAGCACGCGCAGCACATTGCCCCCCAGGATGCCCGCCAGCACCTCGTCGCGCAGCCCGCGCCGCAAGAGCTCCGCCACGAGCGCAGGGCACGCCGACACGTCGTCGAGCCCCGCGGGGCCCTCGAGCATGCCGTCAAAGTCGCTGCCGATGCCGACGTGCGCGTAGCCGATGCTCTCGCCGACGTGGACGACGTGGTCGGCGACGGTGGCGACGGTCGCGGGCGTGGGCGGGTCGGTCGTGGCGAGGCCGGACAGCGAGGGCAGGAAGCAAATCATGACGACGCCGTTGTTGGCGGCGAGGGAGCGGAGAATGTCGTCGGGGACGTTGCGCGGGTGCGGCTGGAGGGCGAAGCAGGACGAGTGGGAGAAGATGACCGGGGCGTGGGAGGCTTTGAGGACGTGGCGCTGCGTGTCGTGGCTGGTATGGGACAGATCGACGATTCTGATTCATTTTACGTCAGACTTAGTAGCAAGAATACTAGGAGAAAGAATGAAGCTTACATGCCCGTCTGATTCATCTCTCGGATCACTTGTTCGCCGCTCTCTGACAAGCCTCCATGAAGCGGCTCGGCCGGTGTCGAAGAGTCGACAAACTCATTGTGCGAGTCGTGACACAGCGTGATATATCGTACGCCGAGGCGATGAAAGAGGCGCAGCGCGCTGAAGCTGCCGCCAATCTGGTGCAGACCTTCAACGCCAATCAGGCTGGCGATGCGGCCGGAGCGGAATGCTTCCCAGACAGAAGCCGAGTCGTGGGCGAAGGCCAGGCGGCGCGGGTTCTGTGCAATGAGCCGGTGGATGAGGTCGATTTGCTGCAGTGTATCTCGGAGAGCGACAAGGTCCGCGCCAAGGGCTTTATCGCGAGAGCTGAAATTAAAAGACCCAATGTTGGTATTTTCTTTTTCTTCTTCTCTGTCCTCGGCTTGTGCAAGAGGCCACGACAAGGGACGTCTTTTGCTTGGGCTTTCTCACTTACCAGGGGACGAATGCGCTCCAGAATTGGCCACCAAGCCTACCCTTCTCCAGGCGGCTGAGATCAGTCTGCCCGATGGGCATCTCGCTTGCGTTCAGCGATGCATCATTGTCCCCGCCACTGTGAAAGCCGCGGAGTATATACGGAAAGTCATTGTGGCCGTCTGAGCAGTAATTAGCTCTTGTGCAAAGAGGTGGCATGATGTCAATACTGCCATACCTATCAGTGGCGTGCGATGGAGCAATTCCATGGCCCTTGCAAGAAAACCATGGTGCCCATTTTCTTGGCTCGCGGAAGATGCGTCGAGATCTGGCATGGTCGCTGTCTGGAGGAAAGAGACGCAACAGCTTCAGCGCAGTCACAAATGTATTAGTATTGAATTAGTGTATTCGAATTGTTGCAAAGATTAATTGGTCACTGCAGCCATTCCTCTTCTCTTGGTGGTCTCAAAAACGTTTTTGGTGCAAGACGAGGGCATCGGTTAGTGGCTTGGCTTAGAATCGCCGACGGGGGCCGAAGCCTGTAGGAGCCCGTGATTCATTGCTTTATCGGATTAGAACCGTTGCGACCAGTCATGCCTGAGAGAATGCTACATGAAGTCGAAGGAAACCATTGACACCGGTGGAGAATGTACTGATTTCAAATAAAGAATCAAGTCATGATGCCACTGTATTGATGTACACTGCATCGCCTGGAAACTGAGCCAGAGAGCTTCCGGCTTGCCGTGCGCCGGAGCTTTTGGGCAACTCCAGCAAGCCGCTACCCAGGCGGTCTCGGTACGGCAACGTGCTGTCTTAACCTCTTCGCTTAAACATAATCTCCGCCTCCGAGTCCGGAAGAATCGCAAACCCATAATGAAAACTGCCCGGCTTCCCCGTCCCGGGCTTGAGCTTCAGGCCATAGTTGGTAATAATGTACGCTAGGATGACTTTAATTTCAGCCGACGCAAAGAACCGTCCGGGACATGCCCATATGCCGTGCCCAAAGTTGATGTTGTCGGTCCCCGTGCTGGTGTGCTGGAACTTCTTGTCGTTGCCCGCCTCCTCGCGCAGCTTGGAGAAGCGCAGCCCGTCAAACTTGTCGGGCTCAGGCCAGAGGTTCGCATCTCTGTTGATGGCATCTGCGCGGACCATGATTGTGTTGCCGGCGGGGATGACGTGGCCGGTCGACGTCTGGAAGCCGGATGGGCTGGTCACGAAGCGCGGAATGTTGGCTGTTTGAAGAATTTGGCCGTGTCAGAATACCAATCAAGCTGCGTAGAGAATATACAAATGGCTGACAAGAAGCAACGGTGGAATCAACGAACCAATTGATGGGGGACTCATTCTTTGCGATTCTCGAATGAAGCTGTCCAGCTTGCGAAGCTTGGGCAGAGAAATCTTGTCAATGACACCATTTGCACCGGTAATCTCCTTGAGCTCCTGTCTCAGCTCCTCCACGTGCTCAGGATAGGCCGCAAGATCAAAGATAATATAGGAGAGCGCATTCGAGAGATTGTAGATGGATGCAAACGTGGCCAGCAATTGGTCACGAGCCAGTTGATGAGCAGTTGGCGGCTTGCTGTAGCGAGAGATGAACCAATCCAGCATCTCACCACCGGGTGGATCATTAACCTTGGTCTCAAAATGTCTCTGTCCCTGCTTCTCGTCGCCGTCCTGAGCACTCTTTGCCTGCTTTGCCCGGAGGAGCGGCTCAAGCTTTTCCACGTTGACCTTTCTGTGTCGCAGAAGAGACCTAACCTCTGGTGAAAAGGGCGCCAAAAATGGCTTGGTGAGCCAGGATAGTGAGCGGAGATATATGTACGCCCTGGACACGTCCTGCGTGTAGCTCGTCGTCGATGCTACCCACTCTGGGTCTCTGCAGAGCGGCAGGCCGACAAAGGCGCGGCCGGACATGGCCGAGGCAGCCATGGACATGGCATGCCGGACCTTGATTGGTGTCCAGTTTTCACATTTCCCAATGTACGTGTCCACAGCGTAATCAACCTCGGCGACAAAGGATTCGAGAATGACGGGCGTGTTTCGAACCAAAATGTGTCGCATGGCAGCGTCAAACTCGTCAGCTTTGGTCCCCATATACGAGTACTCGCCGAGGAAGACATTATAGTGATGATGTCTATGATATGTTGGATGATGAAGTTTGCTCTCAAGAGGTGTATCGAAGCTTACTTGATGGACAACTGTGATTCAGGCAGTGACTTGACCGTCTCGATTTCCGACGTTGGAAGGATGACTGCACTCATACCAAACTGCGAGAGAACAAATGGCGTATCGGGACACTGCGATCAAATATTTAGTTGCACTGTTTTTTCCCAGCATCAACAGAAGCATCTACTGCGCAAATACCTCTTTGTGTGCTTGCTTGATCACGGTCGCGGCGTCACTGCCCATCGGAACATGGTAGGTTGGAAGATTGATTTCTTTCCCACGCGCTCGGACGACTCTCATCCACCTGAGAGTGACCACTACGAGCAATCCAACTGCTGCGATTGTCCCAAGTTGGATCGATGTAAGAAAACTTTCGTTCGATACGAGAGCCATGATGATGAGGTTTCTGTTTGACAAGCAGCTTAATCTCGCTTCCTCCAATGATGTTGAAGTTAACTGATCCAAAAGGGCCTCCCGCCTTAAGACAAGATAGTCGTGCTATGAACAGTACGTGGTGACATAAGTAGCTCGCAGGAGTATGGGACGAGCTGCGAGCCGTGTCTCGGCCTGCGTCCACGCGGACCGAATCAAATACGTCTCGGGGCCCTGGCCATCTCCGAGATTTACAGTAGCCACTGTAGCTCCATCAAATGTAGTACATTGATCACTGGCATATCTGAGAATTGGACAATACGGGATTAGCTATTTTTGTCTAGTGCCTCTCCGTCCAGACCTGTGTTGCACGGCACCGCGATGGCGAGGGCTGAAAGCTAACTATTCTGAAATCCGCCAAATCATTGTTTCCATTTCCTTCGTTTCGGCACGCATGCCGCATAGAAAGCAAGAGTAGCGTGTTAGCAACTTCTAGTAGCCTCTTTTCGTATAAGACAAGCTCTCACGGTGTCCAAACGACCTCCATCAACGCCAGCATTGATCCCTCGGGGTGAGTGACCTTTTCAAGCTGGAACCTGCTGTCAGCTTCCTGGCACAGTGCTCGCCAGCTGGGCTCGTCGCGGATTCTTGAGTTTCCAAGAGCAAGCATTGCCATGTCCATTAGCCTAACACAAGAAGACTTGTTAGCGAGATGGTGTAGATTTTAAAACATGCTCTCCTAGAGGATTGAAACGACCAGCACGTTGCTGCCGGCGTAGTGCTAGCGGCAATGGAAAAAAAAAAGCTATACATGCCTCTGTGTTCGGGCAGTAGAGAGCGTCATCTTTTCAGAATCGGGCATAAGTTCATCCATAATCAGAATCTTAGCTCCGGGCTTCATGGCTGGGATCTGCGCCTTCAAGATGCCGACAGCTTGCGAGTCGGGCCAGTTGTGAAAGATGGAGCGGAACAGGTAGACGTCGGCATTCTTGACGCTCTGCTCCTCGAAAAAGTTGGCCGCCATGTGCCGAACGCTGCCGCTGCCTCGCCTCTCTCCATTCGGCCTCTTTTGCTGCTCCGCCGCCGCCGCCACCGCCTCGGCCGTGTCCTGCACAATGAGCTGCAGCCCGGGTGCCTTTTCCGCAATGGCATACGCAGCCTGGCCGGTCGAGCCGCCGACGTCGACGACAGTGGCACCCGCCTCGAGAGAGGTCCAGGGGAAAAAGTCAGTCAGGTAGTGCATCGACCACTGCGGGCCGGCGGTGGCCTGGCTCATGCAGTTGGTGAAGCGACGCATCTTTTCCGCGTCCCGGGCCAGGTGCATGTAAAAGGACGGGTCGTTGGCGCCGTGGGCAATCATGTATCCGGACCGGGAGGGGTCGCTGGCCGTCGGGTCGGCCAGGAGAGAGTCGACAATGGCAAAGCACGCGGGCATCATGTCCTCGGTGGTGAAGCCGGTGCAGTCCCTAAAGACCTCGCTGCGCCGGAGGAAGAGCGTCACCGACGTGTGGGCGACGTAGCCGCGTCTCTGCTCCCTGAACAGCTGAAAGGTCATGGCGGCGCGGAGGAGCTGCTGCAAGGTGGTGGCCTTGAGGCCGGTCGCCTTGGACAGCTCGTCGTAACTAATCTCACCATCCAGGGGAACCTTTTCCACCAACTTGAACTGGTAGATGAAACGGAGGGTGACAAACTTTACCAGTGGTGGGAACCCGGGGTTGGAGACGAGAGCCCTCGGACCGGTGAAGAGGTCATTCAGCTCCGCAGTCGCGTCAAGGACAGCAGTCTTGGAGGCTTCAATATCTTTTGGATACTCAATGTCAATGAATGTATCTTTCGGGTCGAAATTGAGAGAGGGAATGTCATTCTCCTTGTGGTATGCCTCGACTTTGGCGGTGTGTTCCGAGATGATCGACGCCAACGATGCGGCTCGGGAACTAACGTCTGTCTGGGATGACATATTTCTGAATATTTACTTGGTTTTTCGTGAGGAGAATGGCAACTAGTGCTTGTGCGTACTCGTGGACCTGCTTTACAGGCAGAGGCTCAATGTCAGGACTTTGGGCGGATTCGGAGCGTGTCTCGAATCACGGCAATTTAAACTCAGGATTATTGCGAATCTTGAGAGCTTACCAGCATCTTTCGCCGTATTTGACATCCCTTGCAGAGACCTCCTTCGTCATAATTTACTAAATATGGCCTTGCGGCCCGAAGGAAGAGCGGCCCGAGGATCGGCGCTCCCAATCCTCGGCGAGCTCACAAGGCTGTCTATACTGATACCGACGCACGCCGTCGTTTTCCTCCTGACAATTACAAGTGGTGCGTAAAACGTTTCATTGACTGCCAGCAAAGGGCAATCGTTACTGACTGCGTACAGGGTAAGCCCATGACATCGAGCCCCATCTATCAGCTCTGTGGACACGAGCCGCTTTCCTTTTCCGCCCGCCAGTTAAGCAACATGCTGGAATTAACAACCCGCTCGTTTTTGGAAGTTCTCTTCTTGGGAGTTCTCTCTCTTTTTGTTTGTACCTGGGCCCTCTCCACTATCCGCTTCCGCCTCGACACCGCCAAGTGCCATTCGCGGGGAAAGAGAGAAAGCTCGCCGGTGCGTGTGCCTTTGAAGCCTTATTCTCTCCCATTCATCGGTTCGGCCTTGAGTTTTTCTGATAGAACGATTGGCCGATTCTGGAGCTCCCTGCAGCAGGTCTGCAAGTCATGGAACCTCCAGGCTGTATCGATACTCCTCGCCGGCGTGCAAACGCACATCTTCTTCGCGCCGGCCAACATCCTCACCGTGTTTCGAGCCAAGGAACTGACGCGCCACAAACACGCGCGCCAATTGGCTATTAATGTTTTGGGCATGACGGCTGACCAGGCGGCCAGGGCGTTTCCGGAGTTCCTGGACCCCAAGACCAACATTACGCTAGAGCGCGTTCACACTGAATACCTGCTGGCACAGGGACCAGTCACGACTCTGACCAACAAGTTCATGGAATGCCTGCTAAAGAGCACTTCTGGAAATGGAACCAGCGAGGATGGCCACGAGGTCGAACTCTATTCTTGGATCAAGACGATGCTCTTCGATGGCTCCATCACGGCGCTGTTTGGATCCAAGCTGCTAGAGATGCATCCGGACTTGCAGGGTGATTTCTGGATCTGGGAGCAAAACCTCCTCACCCTCCTGTTTGGTACCCCGAAGCTCTTTGCGCGCCAGGCATACGAGTCTCGCGACCGTCTCCTTGTCAAGCTTGAGGCATGGCTGGCGCACGGATACAAGCACACCGCGGAACTCGACGACTCTGTGGAATGGGAGCCGTACTTTGGGGCCAGAATCATGCGGAAGCGCCACGAGTACTACAACCAGCAAAGGCTCAGCTTGTCCAGCCAGGCGGGCAAGGAGATGATTTTCCTCGCTGGCATTCTATCCAATGCCATCCCCACCATCGGCTGGCTCCTGGCACACCTCTTTTCACCCACGAGCGATCCAGAGCTGTTGCCGCGCATCAGGGACGAGGTGATGACGTGCCAGCGACAAGATGGCTCCATTGACATGCGAGTCCTGACGCGCCTGCCGCTGCTCAACTCGACCATCAACGAGGTGCTGCGGCTGTACATTGACTTGTTAATTATTCGACAAGTCGAAAGGGGCCTGATCATCAACGGACTGCAGATTCATCAAAACGACCAAATCATGGCGTCTTCCTGGATGGCGCACAGGCACCCCGACAACTTTACCAATCCCGACGTCTTTGACGCCGAGCGATTTCTTCAGGATGATCCGAAATCGGGGGGGCATACAGCTTCCACGTCTGGACTTGGTGGCAAGTACTTTCCTTTCGGGGGTGGGCATCACATGTAAGCTGCCTCTTTCACAGCCTGTACAAAGTCAAGCTTACTCGAATGCTGTATAGGTGCCCAGGCAAACACTTTGCCAGACAAGAAATTCTCGGCACCGTGGCCGTCTTGTTGCTCAACTTTGACATCACCTTCCTCTCCTTTACTGAGCGTCAAAAGGGTGTCCTCCAACGCAAGGGTTCTGATCCGAAATATTTTCCCAAAATGATCAAGGCTCTGCCAGGAAACCAGGTCATGGGTCTGGATGGAGACTTGCTGGTCAAGATGAAAAAAAAGAGCCCCAAAGCTATCTGAGGCGTCACAATTTTGATTCACATAGCATATTCATCTTATGGGGATAGTAATACAGCGATAAGATGTCTGCTTTGTGAGATTCCATAGTGCACTTACACCAAACACGATGTTTGATGGACACATCTCATCAGGCAATTGCGGTGGAGGGAAGCAGATATACTCCATACAAGTAGTATGAACGTTGAAAATAAAGTTTGTGAATTAGGTCCTATCGCGACTCCTTATGTTGGTGTTGGGGCGAAAATATTCAAGATGAATGACATGATTCAACTAGATATACTTTTCAAAGATCAATAGAATAAAAGCCTCATTGAGAAGCCAAGTCCAGCAAACTAGTCTGAAAGGTCAAACTCCGATGCTTCAGCAAGACCGCATCGAGGTCGTTCCCTCCTGCCATGACCGCGGTCCAGAACCCTGCCCGTGTCTCCTCCCGCCACAACCGATCCAAATCCCGACGTAGAGCATCAAACGACCCAGTCTCGCCAACATCTCGCGACACGAGAGCATCAACAGTATGTATTATAGCCCTCCGGATTGACTCGATGCGCCCTGTGCCCCCAAACGCGCCTTCGAAGCACGCGGTATCGTACTCGAAGCGGAGGACGAGCGTGTTGTCGTCAACGGCTACAAACTCAACCATGACTCTAAACTTGGAGCCCTCGCTCCAGACGAGCTGAGGCTCGATGCCAGGACCCTCTCCTATGGGGGATACGCTCCACGGGCCTCTTTCACCTAGAGAGTTCGGGTTGGATAGCGCGCTGGCCGAGCTGGGTCGTGCATCGTGGAATGACACCAAGCAATCAAACAGCGGGTGATTGGGGGGTTGCGCCAGTGCATCGACTCCCAATTTTTCAAGCAGTTGGTGCCAAGGAACGGCGTGGTAAAGAGAGTTCCGACAGGCGTCTTGGACTGCGGAGAGGTAGGAGCGTAGAGACGCATGGGAACACCTGTCTCTGGCGCTGGCAGCTTCAGACGCAGTGCTGTCCACGAATGGCACACGGATCGGCAGCGGCTCCAGCCTAAGCCCGACGGCGCAGGTCTCGGCCTCCGTCTGACGGTTGATAAAGGGAACGCCGAGTGTGATGCCTTCCTCAGTCAGCTGGTCGTGGGTGCTGACCGCCACAGCCACTGCTGCCACCATGACTTGCTGCAGGGTAATGTCTTGGAGGGAGCACTGAGATTGAATGCGGTGCCAGAGCAATGGAGATACAGTAGCCGACACTGACTTGCCAGCGTAGCTCGTCCGTTGGGAGCTGCTCCCCAGATAGCCTGGCCGGTCATCCTTGACCTGTCCCAAGCAGTCGGACCAAAATGCAAGGTTTGACTGCGAGATATCCGAAAGTTCAGCGGTGCCATTGGCATCTTTCTGATCTGTCAGTGAGGTAATCGGCCCAAGTGGTTTATCGTCGTATGCAGCAGCCACCTCTCGCAGAACAAGCTGGAGTGTCGTGTAGTCGCAAATTATGTGACTCCAGAGCGCAACCACCATTTCATCACTGATAAAGACCCTGACCGGCTCATCAAAAAGTTGAAATGGCCTGTTTAGCTCGTGCCGAACATTTACCGTCTTGACCACCTCAACGCGAGGAGAGTACTCGCAAGGCAGCACGAGCCGTTGCACTCCAGGCGCGCAGTTTGGCACCGGCAGATAGCGTCTTCGGAAGACCTCATGACGCGCGAGCACAGTGTTCCAGGCACTAACGAATCGGTCTCGGTCGACTTTCTGGGTGTCGTATTTCCCCACGTAGCTCACGGTAAAGGACGACGTCCCTGCGCTGCCGTGCCGGTATCTGTGCCACCACTGCTGCTCCAGTGGTGAAGGATCAGAGAGCCTAGCCCAAGATGCATCACTGGTCAGGGCATCTTGAATCTTTTCCTGGTCCAGCAATTTTGGTGCCACATCCATCTCGTCAATTTTTGCTGCCAAATCCCGGAGCACAGGTAGGTCCAGGAGCATCCGCAGCGGCACCGGCTTGCGAGTTGCGGCGGATAGCCTCGCTGCCAGGCGGACATGATGCAACGAATGACCTCCAAGCTGCATCAGACTTGAATAGGGGCCAATATCAGGCGTACCACTGTTGTCGCTGTTCTTTACGATATCCTCCCAGATGGCCGCGACCATGGCTTCCGTCTCTGTCATGGCTGATCCAGTTTCCTTTGTAGCCTTCTCAGACTCCTTTTCTTCAATCCACCGGCGAGCCAGTCCAATGACAGCCTTGTAGTCAATCTTCCCTGTAGGTGTGGTAGGTATCTCATCCGTGATGAACATGTGCCTGGGCACTGCAAAACTTGGAATCGCTTTGCGAATGGTCTTTCGTATAACGGCCGAGGTGCAGGTATTGTCGGTCTGCATGACACAGACCAGTTCATCATCCAGGCGTGTTACAGCTACAGCAAGAGCCCTCATTGACTTGCAGGCCAGTGCAATCTGCGACTCGAGCGAATCCAGATGGATGCGATATCCTCGAAGCTTCATCTCTCTGTCTGACCTTCCCAGGAAACATATCTCGCCATCTTTGCTCCAGTATCCTCGATCTCCAGTCTTGTACATAAACTCTCCCAGCCCGCTGCAGAACGGGTCAGGAAGAAAGCATTCTGCATTGAGCTCGGGTCTGTTGAGGTATCCTTGAGATATCTGGACACCAGCCAGATATATTTCGCCGACTCGGCCAGGAGGGGCTAGTCTTTGCCGGTGGTCCAAGACGTAAATCCTCGTGGTTGGATTGGGCCCTCCAACAGTAACTGGCTTCCCTGGTGATAGCAACTTGATAGTGGCTCCGCAAGTAGCCTCTGTAGGGCCGTACATGTTGTACACAGTCTTCTCAGCCCCCCAGGTATCGCAGACCCTCTGAGGCACGGGCTCGCCTACCAGGTACAACGTCTTGAGCCTCGGAAAGTCGCCTGGATGGAGCACAGAAGCGACCGATGGAGTCAGGATTGCCGAGTCGACAGTCTTGAGGTGGCCAAACGTCTCTTCTTTCGACTTTAAAACCAGTGTCGCCCCATATGAAAGCGCGGAGAACAGTTCATGAATGCTGCCGTCAAAAGCGACCGACATCATCTGCGCAACGCGGACGCCGACCGTGGCCTTTAAACGAACACAAGTGTCTATCTGAAACGCAACAAGACCTTGGTGAGAGCAAAGCACGCCTTTGGGTTTTCCCGTGCTACCTGACGTGAATATCAGATATGCTCTATCCCACGGCCTCGGGCGTGTTCGCAGGGAAAAGGCTTGCACCATATCTACTGCGGGCTCAGTGGCCGCTTCACGGGCGCTCTCCACCACGGAATCAACATTGAGCACCAAAACGGCCGATTTTGGAATTGAAAAAGGGCAGTTGCCAGATGTGGTCAGGAAGAACCGTGCACCTGAAGAGTCGAACAGTGAGTCTCGGTAGTCTTGCGGGTGTGCTTCGTCCAGAGGACAGTACACCGCGCCTGCTCTCAGCACGCCGTAGATTGAGACAATCCAGTTGATTGAGCCATCTGCATGTACAGTAACAACCTCTTCTGGCTCGACACCACGATTCAGTAGCGCTTGGGCGACAAGACCCGAGCGCTCGAGCAATTCCGAGTACGTGACAGTCTCATCGGCTTGCTCAACGGCGATCGCTGATGGGTGTATCGTGGCCACACGCTCAAAGAGCGTGACTAGGTCGTCGGTAATTGAAGCTCTAGTGGTAGAGCTAGAGTTGCAATTGCCCATGAAGCGCAAGGTGGCCAAGGACTTCGTAGACATGATGGTTGCAGCAAGCCTTTGTAGCGTCTTGTCCGTCCGGCAGATGCCCACCAACGCTCGCTGAAACATTCGAGAGAGTGTCTTCATGTGATGCGAATAGAAGCGTTGGCTATGGTACTGTATAGTAATGTGTCCATTATCAGTCGCAATGATACTCAAGGGAAGATCGCTCGTCTGGCGGGTAAAGGATGGGCGTAGATTGCCGCCGTTGGCCTGTTCCTGGACGTCGGGCTGCATGGCAAACATGTGTCCAGCAGCCGGAGGACAGCCGTTATCCATTGTTGTCCAAGCAAACTGAGAAAGCAACTTCATTCGACGATACAAATCATCAAAAAAGTCTGCCAGCGACATTTCCCAGCAAATGTCTACCTGCAGAGGAAGTGTTGTCACCGTGGGTCCGACAGTCTCCAGTACTCCTGGAAGGGCAAGGTGGCGTCCCGACATGACGGTGCCGATAATGACATTGTCCGAGTCTGTGCAGAGACTGAGACAAATAGCCCAGGCCGCGTGCAGAAGCGTCGCATAAGTGACGCCGCAGCTCTGCGCCACTTGTCGGAGCTCTTCCGTGTGGTGACGTCGCAACTTGAACCGAACCTCTTCCGCTGTGCCTCGCTCATGATGACCATCTCTCAAGGGCTCGGGCGCGGGAAACAAGAGATCGTCTCTTCCTTCTGACAGCTTTCTCTGCCTAGATGCCCAGAATCCGTCACCTTCAGCCTTGCGCAACATTCTCATCTCTTCCAACGAGAGACAGAGGCTCGCATAGGACGGCCCTGGCTGCACCATGTCGCCCGCCATGGCCGCCTTGACTTTGCGGAGCACCAGGGCGGCAGACCAGCCGTCGATCAAGGCATGATGGATAGACCAGACGAGCGTGCTACGTCTCCTTGCAGGAACATCTGCCGCAGTCTCGAGGTGTATGACGGTAAAGCGCACCGCCATGGAGGCGCTTGTGTCGCACACTCCTTCCCACGAGGGGACTGCGAGCTCGGGCTTGCCGTTTCCTCTGCCATGGCTGCCCGACATGGTGGTAGCCTCATCGTAAGCACGAACTGAAGTCGTGGTAAACTCCCGCCAGTGCAGCCTCGGGAGCAAGTTGCATCCGGTGTGGGGGTCGCGATAGACTGTGCGGAATATCGACTCGTTGCTCAGAACCAGCTTCCAAGCTTCCTTTGCCGCCGTCATCTGGCTAGGATGATACTCTTCGTAGTAATGAATGATATTGGACCCCGGTAACTTGGATCCGCCTTGGACCATGGGAATCTGTACTGTCGAGAACTCGCAAGGTGTGCATTTCGCCGCCCATGTCGGGTCACACAGATCCTCTGTTTCAAGTGTTGCCATGAGAAGCTCTTCATTTTTTGCACTTTTGCAGTCGTGAAAGCTTTTTTCAATCGGATTATCCGCTTGTAAATCAAGTAGAATGCTGTCGTCGGCGTGCAAAGAATCTTCCAGCTTGGTGGCGCTGGTGATGGAAAAGGGAGAGTCTGAGATTGTGCTGACACTGTCGCAAAACGAACCCTCGGATTCCGAGATGGTCCCGGAAGGACTGCCTGTTTCGACACTTCTGTCCGAGTTATCCTTTTGTTGTGTCATGTCCATTGCTCCTGGGGATTCGATCCTTCCCGCTCCTTGTCGACAGCGTTGCAACAGTTCGCTGATGGTGGCGGCAGAAAGCACATCGTCGGCGGCTATATCCACTCCCTGAAGCTTACAGGCCGTACAGAAGCGCAAAGCGGCGATGGAGTCACCGCCACACTTTACGAAACTAGATGCCCTGTCGATTGTGTCGGGCTGGGTGTCCAAGACTCTTGCGAGTATCTTGATGGATGTGCGTGCAGAGGCGCCCATTGTGAAACGAACGATGGATAGATGTGCAGAATCGTGTTGAAAGACGGCAATATCCAGAATATTATGAATACAATACAAATATTTGTGGCACTAGTTGGCCAAACTGACGGACAAATGCCTGGCGCTCTGCTCCGTGCCGCTTGCAACGACAGATATGGGTCGGGACAAGGGCGGTTTTTGGCAGGAGCGTAGGGGTCCAATGCTTCCAACGAGAAGGTAAAGATTTCTGCAGCTTTTCAAGTGTGCTACCATTTCTATAGCAGAGACTGTCTTACTCGACAGACCCCGGAACGGAAACAGAGCGACCTGCGGCCAAGGACCGGTCAGCACCGCCAGGTCACCGACTGTACCTACAGAGAATGCGGCCGAATGTAGATACCACAGTAGTCTAGCATGAACAGATTATCCGATTGGACGGACATTCGCATCGTTCGGCTCGTCGGTGGCCGTAGAGACCGAAACGTTGAAGCGACTCGGAAGAGAGCCATTCTTGGTGCTCGGGTCACGCCGCGACTAGAGCTTGTCGTAGAAAGTGGTCAGCAGCTTCTTGGTCGGTGCACTGCCATGGCTATCTCAGTAATCTCGAATGCTTGGAGGGTGTGTCATGAAAGGGATTGACTCGCCAGATTTGGTTGACCATCTCGGTCTGCGGGCCTCATCCTACCTCGTGGCCTGGTTCTTGTCCATGTTTTGCCCTATAACTCTGCGTCTACGTGCAGCGCGTGCAACCACACCCTTTGCGTTGTTTTTTCTTTACATCTAATTGCCGCGACTTTCACCAGATATGGCAGCCTTTACAGCAGCATCGCTTTGCTCTACATTACGCCGTGTAGCAACAAAGGCCGTGCGTCATGTTGCGTTGGGCCAAATTTTCTTCTTGAAAAGTATTACCAGTGGCGTTTAAGGCCGGCCACAGCATTACAAATAGGGTTCTCACCCTTGAGCTCTCTATTTTTGCATCAGGCTGATGATTGTCTGCCCGAACTCTACGTTGGAGTTTTTTCACATGTTTTGCGCATAGGCTTTGATGTCACTGCACAATCGATGGATCAGAATAGACCACCACAACAAAACGATAGTGAAATAACCTTTTTGGTAAGTCACTATTCGATCGATGAGAACGTATTTATTGAATTTAATATAGATTTTTGGTTTCATGGCTCAAACAGCGAGGTTCCAACTCATAGCAACCTACCCTATACTACCAGCACACGTTGTCGATTTAGCTAAGCATTGTTACATTCTTAATAAAAGATCATTTTCATTGAAACATTTGCATAATAAAAAACTGCCAAAGCGGCATTTTCGATTACGTTGTTGCCGGCTTGTTTGAGGTGGCATTCTGCCCATGCCGTCGCTGTGTTGATCAAGAGCGAGATCATACAACATTGCTTTTCTCACCAACACTGCGTCACCAGCGATCGCCTACTGCTTTATTCGAGAGGCTGTGTTGGTACAGAAAACTTGGCGCCCAGCTCGGCTCGGTCCTGCAGCGACCCATCCTCTTTCCACTGCCTGATGAGACGCACAGTTTCATGGCACAAGTTCTTGGCCAGGCCCCTGTACCCGGAGATGAGATCGGTCTCCTCTTTGCTTCCCGGGACGGGCGATGATTCCTTGGGCACAACAAGCTCATAAAAGAGCGTCAGGTATGGGTCGAGCTCCTCTTCCTCCTGCGAGGCCGAGTCGCACCCATACCCGACCATCATGGTGGTCTTGTGGCCGGTTTCTCTCACGGTTGCAAGAAGCTGTACCAATGTTAGTGGCAAGCATCGATAGCAAGACTTGGAGGCTGCGATGAGAAATACATGTCCGCCACTGAGTTATTGACGTACATAGAGGTTGTCCTGGAGAAACACGTCCTGAATCATGCTCTTTCCCTTCTTGGCATGGATCCCACCGTCGCCAATGATAATCTCACGCGCAAAAGCATTGTGGGTGCCTCCGGGCAACACAGTGCAGCTCTGAACGTAGGCCGCAAAGTCCTCTGGGTGGCATGCGCCATGCTTGACACCTTGCCACAGCTCTGTGCGCGTGAGCCGCTGCTCCGGAGACACGCCTTTATTGGCGCAGAGGCTGTAGCTAACGTTGTACGTGAGGCCAGACATGTTGTAATCGCTGCGACGAGCCAAGATGGTATATGCGGTTATGGCTGAAATGTGAGAATATTGTAGAGCAGCGTGTCGACTGGTCTCGGTTCTAAAATGGGGTCTGACGATTCTACAAGTTTTCGTGCTATTCTCGGCTCCCATAGTCCCGGCAATCAAAGGCAAGCTCCCCGTCTGGCAGGTTCCGGAAAGTCAAGCCGATTCGGCTGGAGTTCAACCGCCGGCTGCAGGCTTCGTTCCGAAGAAACTTACCTGCCGAAGAGACGTACGATGGCTCTGAAGACGATTACATTTTGTCATATTTATACAAACTTGCCAAATACAGTCACCTCCATGGCCAAGGTTATTCATAATTCTACAGTTTTTCTTTTATTTTCTCCAGCTTGCCAGAAGTTAGCTCACCTGGTAGAGTGGCGGCGGCCGAAACGCCAAGTGGCCGAAGGCGCCACAGCCACCGGAGCCGAGTCAGCCACCGGAGCCGAGTCCGCCGCTGAAGACTTCACAGGACAAAAAACAATTTAGTCACAAAGGGTATTGTTACCTACTGAAGTCCCAAAAGCATCAAAAGCGACCCAAAAGCACCTCATGAAACCAACTGTCGCTTCTTTGGCTACTTTCGGCGGCATTCGATCGGTGGCCGAACCACCGGCGTCTTCGGCTTCTCGGGCCATAAATCGCTGTGTCGTCCTCTGACAAAATTATGGCGGAACCCTTTCTTAGAGAAGTTGCTCTTGGTTTCGTGTCTGAATCATCCCCATGGAGTGATATCGCACCGCCTTGCCAAAGCTTTACGGTCCGATATTTTGAGGGAGCCATATTTGGTCAATCCACGGCTCATTGCATGGCCAGTGTCGGCCAATCGGTCGACAAGACTTATATCGGAATCTCTGCCAGATTAGTATAGCTTTCTCGATATAATAGCATAATACTGGTTTGTAAAGAACGCAACGTATAAACATTCCTTAGAGCTGGTGACGAAGAATTAGAGAGCAGCCGGGCTGAGTTGAGCAGCCAAGGAAACACATTCCGCCACGTAGGACAATATGATTTATAAATAAAAACAGCTACCTTTAATCTCCCATCTGTAAAGTATTGTACAGAAACCTGATTATACCACATCATCACCATGCCTTGCCGCCCAGCGATATCATCCCTTTCTCTCGGTCTGCCGTCAGTCCACGCCTTGCCCCCAAGACTGGACCAAGCCGCCCATCGTGGACTAGACATAGAGCTCTTCCACGATGAGATTCTAGAAATTGCCAAACAGTTTGCAACAAAAGGCCAGGAGTCGGACCATGACAACCAGGTCAAGGCCGCTCATGCCATCCGCGCCATGTGCGACGAGCGCCATCTGAAAATCGTCTGCCTGCAGCCCTTCCGCCACTACGAGGGCCTTAAAGACCGAGAGGAGCACCAGAGACGCATAGACGAGATGCGGCTATGGATACATCTTGTGAAGATCCTAGGCACCGACCTCATCGGAATCCCATCCTCCTTTCTGGGCGAGGACAAAGCAAGCGGCGACATGGACCTCATCATCAGCGACCTGCGTGAGGTGGCAGATCTGGGCGCTCCCCATGGCGTCCGGTTCAGCTACGAGGCGCTCTGCTGGGGAACGCACATTGACACATGGGAAGAGTCCTGGCAAGTCGTGCGTGGCGTCGATCGGCCCAACTTTGGCATCTGCATCGACACCTTCAACTTGGCCGGGCGAGTCTTTGCCGACCCGGCAGCAGACAACGGCCTCGCTGCAAACGCGGACGCCGCCATGAAGCTCTCCATGCAGCGGCTTCGCGAGATGCTGGACGTGAGCAAGCTCTTTTGGGTGCAGGTGGTGGACGCCAAGAAGCTGGACAGGCCGTTGCGCGAGGGGCATGCGTACCACGTTGACGGCCAGCCCAGCCGGATGAGCTGGTCCAGGAACTGCAGGCTATTCTATGGTGAAGAGGAGCTCGGGGGTTATCTGCCAGTGAAGGAGGTGCTGGACGTGCTGGTCAATCACTTTCAGTTTCGTGGTTGCGTCAGCGCAGAGCTTTTCAACAAGAGTCTTGCCGACACGCGCGCCGAGGTGCCAGAGGAACACGCAGCCAGGGCCTCCCAGTCCTTCAACAAACTGGCCAAGGACTATGGCCTAATGTAGCTAGCTCACATGTTATATATATTCAACGCAAAATAACACTTTCGCTCTATTCAGAAATTTGCCTGTTGCTGGCCAAAGCCCAAGGCTTGTTCCATCCGCCCGAGTGCCCTGTCCAACACATCTGGCGCCACCGCAAAGATGATGCGGAACCAGCCCTTGCAGCTCTCGGAAAGGTGAAACGAGCGCCCCGTCGCAACAACAACGCCTGCCTTCTTCAGCTTGGTCATGACATTGGCTTCCTCGGCCCAGCTCTCGGCCAGCGGAGCCAGGCGAGCGAGAACGTACACGCCGCCCGTGGCCTCCACGTATGGAATGTCATGCTTGCTCAGCCACGAGGTGGTTTTAATGTACGCAGCAGTCAGACGTTGCTGGTTCAGTGTTATGAGCTGGAGCAGCTTCGGATGGCGCAAGATGACAGTCGTAATGAGTGACGCGAGAGTGGAAGTCTGCGTCGTCGTCAACATGCCAACGCTGGCGCAGACTGCGGTGTTGGCTTGCGACACGATGCATCCCTATTCAATACGTAAAAATTTTGCAAGGATTTGATCCTATATTAAAGGTGTGTAGACAACACTCACCATGCGGAAACCACTGCTGCCAAAGTCTTTGCTCGTGCTCCACAAGACGTGGACTCTTTCAGGGTTTACACCAAGAGATGGTAGGTCCAAAGACAGAGACGATATGAATTTCGTCTCTTGGGACGATGATTGGAGAAGACTGAGGCCATATACCTCATCCATAATGAGATGCAGACCATTGGACTCGCAGAACTGTGCGGCGCGCTCCAGCGCTGGCCTTGTATAGCACCGACCGGTTGGATTGTGCGGATTCGTCAGAACAACAGCTCGAGGCTTTGTAGCTCCGCAGGCTGCCATCGAAGCTTCGAGACAGCGCATCAAGTTCTGTTCATCAGTCTCTGCGCCTGGATCTTCGTGTGCCACGGGAAGATTGACAATAGCGACCCCAGGAAGCAGGGACATGTGAAAGTCGAAGCCACCTAGATGGACAAATTAGCATCCAACTCTCTCAAGGTCAGAAATGACTGCGAAAGTAGCAAGTGCCCACTCCAATAAGATCCCGGAATAATCACAGACTCTCCTGCATTGCATATCCCAAACAGCAGCGCCGAGAGGCAGCTCGTGGCTCCTGGTCCCGCCACCACATGAGCTGGTTCAACCGGGACATGTGGGCTAAAGTATCGGTTGAACAGCGCGGCCAGGGCTTCAAGCAGCTCCGGGTCGCCCCCGAACCCCTGAGGGTAGGACAGGTCCTGGGCAGTCACGCTTTAGCACGAGAGCTTCGCGCGCTGGACACAACCGCGCGTGTGCGTCTGGTTAGAGAATGGTCCAACTTACTTCGCAGCGCAGCTTCTTCTGGAAGATATCTTTGCATATTTCAACCAGTTCGGTCCGGATCAGATGGTTCTCTGCGATTGCCAAGTCCAGGCTCGTGTTGGTCTTTCGATGATGGAGCATAGTCTGTATTCCTGGAAGTGCAAGCTCAACCGTGGAGCGGGTGCGTGCTGAAAGCCAATGCGTAGTGGAAGTCATAATGTTTGACAATTTGATGGTATTTTTAGAACAAATTTCTTTTCCTGGGGTGGAAACTGCACATTGAAGGCTGAGTATGGTTATATAGGCTAAAGTCGGGTGGTTTCGGCGCGTGCCGATTGTTGATGTACTGGAGATATTATGGCACCCCCACGGGGCTTTACCGAGATCCATCATCTTCTAGTTGCTTTTGTGCGGTTTTTTTTCGTTTTTTTTTTCAAAATAGAATCTCAAGTCACAAGGCTGCTTTGCTAGCCTTGCTGTCTACAAGAGCTGATTTACTGTGTCGCTCATCGCATTAGTAGGCGGTCGGCCACCGATTCAGGGTGATCGACGCAGCTCTCTTGCGAGTTTACGCCCTGTCTGACGTTTCCTACCAACCAAGAAGTGTCGCTGAACGAGGTCAAAAGACAAGTTTCATTTTAAGCCCGGGTTCTCTATCGACCTATCGATACCATCAACCGCATTCATCCCTCTCCGGGCGGCAAAAAAGCTCCGGTGCCTTCAAGCCCTCTGGTCCTCTCTGTGCGTAAACTTCAAAAACGGCCCATTCTTCTCCCCCGCCGCGAAATGGTCCTTGACGTGAAACTCGAGCGGCAGGGGCTCCCGCGACTCCATCTCAAACAAAAACGCGACGCGGGCCACGGTCAGGTAGATGGTGTTGTAGGCCAGGTTCTTGCCGATGCACGATCGGGGCCCGAAGCTAAAGGGGAAGTGGACGGCCCGCATGCGCGCCAGCTCGGCGGCCGAGCCCGTCAGCCAGCGCTCCGGCTTGAAGACCTGCGGGTCCGGGAACACGTCCGGGTCGCGGTGCATGGTCCAGCCGGGGACGCCAATCTGCGTGCCGGCGGGCACCCGGTGGCCGTCGACTGTGCCGTCGCGCGGTGACTCGCGCACGAGGTATCCCGGCACGCCGGGCGACATGCGGAGCGCCTCTTCGACGCAGGCACGGAGGTACTTGCATCCCTGCAGCTGTGGTCCGTGGACGATTTCCTCCACGTCGGAAAACGTGGAGCGAATCTCTTGCTTCAGTTTGCGGTAGCATTCTGGGTAGCGCGCGAGGTAAAAGGAAAGGCCAGAAAGGGCGGTCCCTGTGGTGTCGCTGGCTGATTCATCACAACTTTAGTAAATCTGAACTTCGTCTTGAGCTAGTTTGAATACGTTCAGGCCACGTACCAGCAATTATGAGAATGACGGCTTCGTCAGAGAGCTCTTGAAAGCCCATCTTCTCTCCCGTCTGCTTGTCTTCGTGGGCAAGAAGCAGGCCAAAAATGTCCTTGCCCCCTCTTCCGGCCTTTTCCTCGGAGATTCTGTGCTTGACCTGGTCATCCACGTAGTTTCGAAATCTCTTCACCGCGGACAGGATGTTGACAAACAGCAATGGCGCGAGACCCCAGCGTTCCACCCAGGGCACAACGCCCAGGACGACCTGGCTGTGCTGGAACGTGTCAATAATCGGCTGGATGAAGTGGTGGTCATCTTTTGTGAGCATGTCGTAGTTATGGCTGAAGGTGAGCTTGCCCATGATATCATATGTCAGGTACGAGTTCCATCTCGACATGTTCTTGTATTCGCCCCCAAAGGTAGTTGGGTCGGTGAGCTTGGAGCAGAACAGCCGGATCTTGTCCAGCTCAGTGGCCTCGTACGATCGCATCGCGGCTTCGCTGAATGCGTGTGACATTATTCGGCGCTTTCGAGCATGAACTTGCTTGTCAATGGCGGTGGACATGTTCTGTCGACATTGGACTTTAGCGCTGTGTCCAGCTGAAGCGGCAGTCGGGAACAGTAAAGACTCACAGTCAGCACTTGTTTATCCTGAGGGCCTCGTGAATAAAATGTGCCCTTTTGAAACTGCGATCCAGCTGAATAAATAGCTATCGCAAGTTTCAGTAATTGACTTTTGGTTGTCTGCACTTGCGACTAAACTTACTCTGCACTGCATTTGGTGTGATGAAGGACAGGAACCCTGGCTCCAACCGCACGACTGGACCTGTTTGCGAAACGTCAACAATCATTTTTTTAGACTGCAATTTAATGTCAAACTCCACTCACCATATCTTTTATGCAGCTCGTCAGCTTTGAGATGCTTGACTCCTTTCCACGAGTAGTAAAGATTGGGCAGAATGCTCATCCGGAACAGCAACGGGCCAGGGTACTTGGCGCAAGGGTGAAAATACAAGTTGTAAATGCATCCCCATACATTCTAATAGATTACTGTCAGCTTCATTCATATTTCTTTTCAAACACTAGAATGAATTGTCAGCGGTAAGGGGTCTCTGGGACATTGACTTACCCGAAACACAAACGCGATAGCAATTGTCCGCATTGCTGCTCCTCCGTAAATGTGCACTTGCTCCATAGCATCGACATAAATCTGCTTCAAAAAAGGAGATTCAACAGTGAATGGGAGATTGTTCCCAAGCCAAGCAGAGATGCCGCCGCCAGCTGGCAGCTCAGTGGTATTTTCCATGGTGGGCGTATTGGTGATGGCAGCTGGAATAGGGCTACTCGCCACGACTAAAAGCACAAGGGCAGTTTTGGATGCAAGAGCTTATGCCTAAGAGTCCTCTAGGAGCTAAACAAGATGAATTCTAATGTACCACCTTCTTTTTGAAGACTCCCGGGCCACCGAGCTCGGATTGCTGATCTTGGCCACGAAATTGGAGTGGCCGGGCCGCCTAATACAGTTGCGCTGCGGCCACGCTGCAGGACTCCGACGGCCCGCCAAAGTCTGAGGAACCTGGCAGTGTAAATCATCCAAAGGCTTTACTTTGCAAAAAGGCCGATTGCCGGTCACTCTATGCTATGGGCCATGGAAATATGCTGTCAGGGCGCCGTGCTTTAGACTGATGTTGGTCAACTCTAGAACTACCCACCAAGAATGCACCTACCCTTATTAATATTTGATCATCAGGCCATTGAAAATCTACTAGCTCGAGGCCACGTCCATCCCTTACGCTAATTGAAACAAGTCGTGCCGTTGAACCATCATGGTCCTCAGTCATATTTTTGAGCTACTGTTGTCTTCTTGCTCCCGGATCAGAAAGCTCGGTGTCAAGCTATTTCCCTCTCCAAATGAAGGACCTGGTCGAAAGCCAAATGTCGTGGAATGGGCTTTTTCTGGAAACTACGATTCGGATACGGTGGTGCGTCTTCACCTCACACCAAAGACAAGCCTGCGACTCAGGCTGACATTCGATAGGTTCTGATTGATGCGTCCAACACCGAGCGTACTCTCTCCAAGAGAGAAGTCGTTCAATTAGTTACCAGGCTTGCTGGGGCATTCAAACCTGGCAGTGTTGTTTGCCTCCATTTGCCCAACGATGTTAGTTGCCTGCCTATCCCTGGAGCTCTCGCGTAAAAGTGTCTTATTCGGCATGACAGATACTCTACCCTGTTCTCGTTCTCGCCATTCTCGCCTCAGGGTGCCAATGGACTGGTACGAATACATCATACAAGCAATACGAACTCGACCATCATCTGCGATCTTCGCAGGCCACCTACGTCGTCACCTCTGCTGAGCACCTCGACTCCATGGAAACAGTCACAGCGAGTTTGGATGCAGATGTGGAGATTCTTCTCTTCACTGATATTCTAACACATTCCATTGAACCGAAGTTTCCAAATAAGGGATACCGGACCTTGCACGATCTTGCAAAGCTCCATATTCCGCTCAACACGCTGACGCCCTTGAGCCAGCGTTTGGAACGCGTCCATCCACAGGCACCGGCAACACTCATGTCGACTTCCGGGACTACAGGGTTCCCCAAAATGGCCAATCGCAGCCATGAGGCTCTCGTGATAGAATCAGCATCGGACGAGCAATACGATGCGAATCAGAGCTATGCTATCCGTCGTCTTTTCTGCACCCCAATCTTTCATTCGTACTCCTTCCCCAAGATGATTATCAATCCCCTCCGACAGGGACATCCTACATATTTCATGACGCGCTTTGATGACAGCTTTGCGCAAAAAATTGCCGACTTTAACATCACTGACATTATCACTGTGCCGCCCATCCTTTCTCGGCTGGCCGCGCGAGTCCAAGAGGGCGAGCTGGACCGGGCGGCCCTGACCAGCCTCCGAACCGTGCTTTGCGCCGGCGCCCCGTTGACCAAGGAGCTACGGGACGAATTCTTGGACGTGCTGCATAAAGAAGCAGTCCTGGTTCAGGAGTGGGGAATGACGGAGTGCGGATGCATCACAAGGATGCACTGGTCCCAAGATCAGACCGACACCCATGGCTCCGTGGGACAGGTAGTCGGCGGCTACCAGGTCGTCATGGACAAGGCCTCGCAGTTCAAGCTGGCTGACGGCAGAGTAGTCGCCGAGCTCCTGGCCAGAGGTCCTCAGATGATGACGGGCTACTTCAACAACGCAGACGCCACGGCGCAGGCGTTTGCCCCGGGTTCCTGGTACCGGACTGGCGACGTCGGGTACCTAGAGAGCCCGGTCGACGGCATAGATTTTGTGTACGTTATGGACAGGGTCAAGGACATTATCAAGACAAACGGCTGGCAGGTTTCGCCGGCTGAGCTGGAGGCGGTGGCGAAGCGGTGCCCCGGCATCACCGACGCGTGCGCCGTGTCGGTTGGCTATGGCGTGGATGAGCGTCCTCGCATTTTTGCTGTTCGCGTGGATAAAGATTTCAGTGAGAGGGATCTCCGAGAACATCTGGGATTACATCTTTCCAGACACAAGATTGCCAGGTGTGAGGTGCGTTTCATTGATGGTCTGCCTCGCGCGCCAAGTGGCAAGATTCTCAGGAGGATGCTGCGCGTTGAGATGGAGAAAGAAGAGTTGGACGATTAATCTTGGTATCAATCTTATATACTCATTTGATCTGCATTCTCAAGACATTGTAGCACCATTGAAATGCCAGTCGTCGCTGTCGCTGCGTTATTGCTCAGCGAGACCCAATCGCACGCCCCATGCAGCCCATATGTTTGCCATGTTCGAACGAATTTCCCAAAGAAATTTTACATAATTAAATATTTCCTTCGCCCGAGGTGATGGTCTTTATTCTGCTGGCTTGGTCATTGAAGCATCAGGGCGACTGGGCAGGCCGTCCAGACGCCACTCATTTGATGATGGCACTATTTTGTCGTTTTCAAAAGTCGAAATCTATTCAGAATTTGAAAAAGATACATCATCACAAAAATATTTTCAATCGTAAGACAGACAACAAAGGATGTTGTACCTCTGCAGATCGAGGCTCATGGCTGGGAAGCCTTCCCAAAGCCGCTCAACGATAAGTCGCCGACGGGGCCCGAAAACCTTTAAAGATGCCGAGGAGGCTGGACATGCAGATTCTTGCAGTCTTCTAAATCAAAGAAGCTAAAAAGATAACTGGAGCTTTATATCAGAGTCTACAACAGTGGAAATAAAAACAGCTACAGCGAAAGAGGGTGTGACTCTGCGACGTGCTTCCCTCCAACAAGTCACTTTGGCCACATCCCAATAGATACGAGTAAGCAACTGCTTGGTTGTTGCAATCACGCTCACCATGCTGGGTAAAGTAGCCTGCATTGGGCTCGCGTTTCTTTGCTACGCTGTCCTCGTCGCAATCCGTCGCGTCTTCTTCAGCCGCATCTCTCACATCCCAGGCCCCTGGTTCGCCTCCGTAACGTATCTCTACCATGCATGGTACGAGCTCTGGCCGCATCAGGGTCAGTTTATGATGCACCTCGCGACGCTTCACGAAAAGTACGGGCCAATTATCCGCATCGGCCCGGACGAGGTGCACATCAAGGACACGCACTACATTGACGAGGTATACCCCAGCGACGTGAGGAGGAAGAGGAACAAGAGCACGCTGTTTTTCTGGATGGTCGGGACCAACGAGTTTGGTGATCACAGCGCGGGCGCCACCATTGACCATGATGTCCACCGGGCCAAGCGATCGAGCATGGCTCCCTATTTCAGTGCCAGGATGGTGCAAGACCTCGAGCCCAGAATCCTGTGCAAAGTGCAGCTTCTCAGGGACAAGATCCTCTCCATGGCAGGCTCTCAAGAGCTGTTGGAGATGCGCAATGCCGTGAGCGGGCTGACGTTGGGTGAGAACCTTTCCATCTCCAGTCCAACACTGAGCTTCTCTTCTATTTCCACTCCACGAGCGTCACAGACTGACCCTGCTCCCAACCAACAGACGTCATCTCCGAGTACTCTTTCGGCAGCTCCTTTGGCGCATTAGACACGGACAACTTTGGCAGGCCCCTCAACAACATCCTCCTCAAGGGCGTCAAGGTGCATCCCTTTGCGCGCATCTTTCGCCCGCTCGCCATTGCCATCTTCCGCGCCCCCAAGTGGATGATGCCCAGCAGCGAGATCCTCGACAACAGCATCAAGTACGACAAGCTCATCGGCGACATGACGCAGGTCGCTTACGACGACGCGACCGGCAGCCACCACCACCACCACCACGACGGCCTTGACAAGTCGCTGGCGCCATCGTCCCGCACCATTGTCCACTCCATGGTCCAGAGCGACCAGCTCGGCCCCGAGGACAAGACCTTTCTGCGGCTCAAGGCCGACGCCATGGTGCTGATCGGGGCCGGCACGGAGACGACGGCGCGGACGCTCGCCACGGCGCTGTACTACATCCACGCCGACGCGGCCGTCCACGCGCGCGTGCTGCGCGAGGTGCGCTCCGCGATGCCCGACGCCGACGCACCGATCCCGCCCGTCACCAGGCTCCGGCCGCTACCGTACCTGACGGCCGTGCTCGAGGAGTCGCTGCGCATCGCGCACGGCGTCGCCGGCCGCCTCTCGCGCGTGGCGCCCGAGGAGGACCTGGTGTACCGCGGGCTCACGATTCCGCGCGGCGTCACTTTTTCGCAGTCCATGTACTATGTGCACTCGGACCCGGACGTCTTTCCCGCGCCGCGCGAGTTCCGTCCCGAGCGCTTCATGGGCGGCGCGGCCGCGGCCGTCACGGCGCGAAGGCACCTGCAGCCGTTTGGGAGGGGCACGAGGAACTGCCTCGGCATTAATCTCGCCTGGTCGGAGCTGTACTTGACGGTTGCGGCTCTGGTGGGCTCTGTGCGCATGGAGTTGGTGGACACGACGGTCAAGGATGTGACCATCGTGAAGGAGTATTTTGTTGGGTACTTGCCAGAGGATAGCAAGGGCATTCGATTCAGAGTGCTTGGCAAGGCGTAGGCGCTGTCACGTAGGTACGGGACTGATAGGCATTAGCTTCAAGGACTTTGCCATTGGCGTATTTAGTTTGCACTTTCAATAAATCTCTACCTCATGTAATCTCACGCAATTGTTTCATTCAGCTGCTCAATTGTATCGATATAGGAGACTTGAATTTAAGAGTACTCTGCTACTCTACGAGCATTGTACAGCCTGTCCATTTTGCGCTCTGCCCAGCTAGAGCTTGCGTCGGTACAGTGAGGCGCGACGACGTTTTGTTATGGTGACAACTTGTTTCTTGGCAACAAAACTCCAATTTCCTTTCAATAGTCTCGCCATCTATATTGCCCCCGTCTCCTAGCCCCTCATTTGTGCGCTGAATCTGGGCGACCGAGCCTCTCCGCAACGTTCAGAGCCCAACTTGCGACATCCCACCACCATCCCCTCTCCCAAATATCGGTGCGTGGATACAGTCGTGCCAGAACCACATCGAGCTGTAAACAACCCAAATCAAAGTTCCGTACCATTTTGGACACTGCCCGTCCGCCTTTGTCGCATTGCGGACTCTCTTCGCTAATGTACGCACAATTCGTCTGCCGAACCAGAGAAATGTTGACGCGCCGAGACGATTCCGCCACGTCTCCCCTGCCACAAAAGCTGGAAGGTTGCTCAGATACTCTTGGTAGCTAGTAGGCAGCCCTTGCTCCTCGGCGCCCTCTCGCAGAAGTGTCTGTCTACATTTCAGCATTTACACTTTTGTGCTGGACCCTCTCTCTGAGCTTCATAACAGCAAACGTACCACATATCGCAGGCTTGGCGCCGCATTTGGCCTTCTCGGGTACTTGGCCGTCAGTGTCGTCATTGTGATATTCTCGGCCGTTGCGTCGTTGCACTTGACTCCCGTCACCCTAATCTCCCGGTACGCCACGCCGCCGCCTTCCGATCCAACGACTCGACGAAAGTCTGGGTATGAGAGCAGGTATGCAATACCATGAACTAGAGGAGGTTCTTTTAGCTTGGATTGGCCAACCTCGCTGTGAAACTCATGCGGTGCCACGCTGGCCATGGAGGGCTCAGAGTAGGGCAGACCAAACACGTCAAAGGTCAGCATGTAGCCTGGTACGGAAACTGCTTGCGCGTCGAGAAGCGCAATGCCTCGGGACTTCATCACAGACAACTTTATGTTGGATCCATAGCCAAAGTACCAGACTTGCTCGTCGTCCCTCGACGCGGATGCTTCGTTATTGGACATGATGTGTGTCAAGGTAATAAACCATAGATAATCCTAGTAATGAGACAATTGACTGTATGAAGCCTCGGTCAATGCAGAATCAATCAAGACGCAAAGGCAAAGGGTATTCATGGCGCAGGCAGACCGTTGTCGGATTGCTCTCACGGTCGGCGCTGGTCCACGGACACCGGTACGGGGGCCGAAGCAGTGTGCTTCATGTGCTTTCTGGAAGGCGATCCGCTACGAAGGATAATTTTCAATTGCCGACACACGATATAGCTTCTAGTAAAAAGAAAGGATATTTGTCATTTGTTTCCATTTTCTGTGCTTTTTTTTCATATTCCCAAGTCATTGCAAGACCAAAAGTTTGCGATGTACACTGATTTAGTTGTCTCGTTCTCAAGTCCTGCCATTTTAGGCGTCATTGGCGCCCTTTTGACAGGGCTACTATGGTCGTGGAGAGGCTGGAAGAAATCAGAATTCCCTCTGGTCTGCACTAATGAAGAATTTGCCAGGGACTCGCTTGCTGTGTTGACCACGGCAATGTCCCAGTTCCAGGGACCATTCCGCGTGCTGACTGCGACGGGTGAAAAGATTGTCTTGCCCACGCGATTCCTGGAGAGCATAAAAAACGATGATCGGTTCAGTTTTGCGCACGAAATGGCAAAGGTAAAATTGACCAGTGTAGTTTATATGGCAGACGAGGACGGAATGCTCACAAGCCGCAGCAATCTCTTTCCCATTTGCCTGGGTTTGAGGCCTTTGCCACGCCTCTTCACGACAACATCTTCCAGGATACCGTCAGAACAAAAGTCACTCAATCTCTAGGTTTGTGACTTGGGACTTATGTGATATATTGCGCACATCATCGTTGACAATTTCTCGCAGGTGCCATCACACAGTCACTCTCGGAAGAGACAACCATGGCGCTCAAGCAACTTCTCGGTGACGATCCAGGTGCGTATGCTGGACACGCATTTGGAAAAGAACATTGACTGACACTTGGTGTTTGGCACGGAAAAATAGAATGGAAAGACTGCGAGGTGGGCAAAACGGCGCTCAACTTGACAACACGACTTTCCACGCGCGTCTTCCTGGGCGAAAAGTTCTCGCGCAACCAAGAATGGCTGGACCTGACTCTGATGTATACCATGGCCGCAATGCATGCAGCCCAGGCTCTGCTCAAGTGGCCGAGTTTCTTGCAGCGCCTTGCCAATCTCTTCCTGCCCCAATGCATCGGGCAGAGGGCGATGCTCAAGTCCATCAAGGCCATCTTGGGTCCGGAGATTGAGCAGCGACAGCAAGAGAGAGCCCTGAGGCAGGGTGAAAAGGGTGAGATGCCCCCCGGCAAAGACACGATGGACTGGATGAACGAGATTGCCCGCGGTAGGCTCTTTGATCTCGTTTCGGGCCAGTTGCAGCTCAACTTTGTGGCTATTCACACAACGTCGACGCTCATGTCGGACGTGCTCCTTGATTTGTGCGCGTTTCCCGAATACATAACAAAGCTGAGAGAGGAAATTTGCCGAGTGGTATCGGAAAGTGGGTGGAAAAAGACGTCCATGTACAAGTTGAAGCGGATGGACAGTTTCGTCAAGGAATCTCTGAGGTTGCGGCCGCAAAGCATGAGTATGCCCTTCTTGTCGCTCATTTTCCGTCCCCTACCCTGAACTTTGCACACTTCCGACCTTTTTTTTTTCGTCGTTTCTTTTTCTCGTCCTGCCTTTTTTTCTTTTCTTCTTTTCTTTACTGTGGAATAAACATTCACTGACTACTGGACAGTCACCGCTAGGAGAATGACGACCGAGGCGGTAACACTCCCAGATGGCACCAAGATACCCCGAGGGACCAGCGTCATGGTGCCTACCATCACAGCCATGCTCGACCCGTCCGTTTACCCGAACCCGCACCACTTTGACGGAGAGAGATTTCTTCGAATGCGAGAGCAGAATGAAAATGCAGCGCAGCTTGTCACAACTGGTACAAACTATCTTGGCTTCGGCATCGGGAAGCACAGCTGTCCGGGCCGTTTTCTTGCGGCCAATGAGATTAAGGTGGCACTATGCCATATTCTGCTCAAATACGATCTCAAGTATCCCGACGGGGTCAGCCGTCCTGATCCGATGGCGTGGGAGACGGCATACATGATCAATCCGGGTGCACGCATGTTGATAAGACGGCGCCAGGAGGAGATTGTCCTAGACGCGTGAAACGAGTCTGCTCTGAATGTTTGGTGCAATTTCGGGTTGTGATTTTCAGCCCCTACCTACAATATTTGCAACTAGACGTGCCAGTCGCACGGCATAAGCTAGAAGTGAATATCTGTCTGTGTACTGCATCTCAAAACTTTTCAGCTCCATGATTTATGCCCATAAGCCACGATTGCTGGCAGTGACCGCTGTGGATGCTACACCCACTGTACCTACGCGGGTGAGGGGTGTTGTCTGACATGCCTTGGGCAGCATTTCTAAATATAATGTATTTTTTTGCCATGTTGGCGCCATTTCTACTTTCTGACATATTGTAAAAGGGCTTTAACATATTGCAAATGCCTCCGCATCTCGCCAACATGGCAAAAAAATATGTGCAAACGCACATCCTAGGCATGTCAGAAAACACCCCTCACCCGCGTAGGTAGCTGGCGGTTCGGTCGTTTGATGCGCACGATAGGTACCTACTATCCTTCTGGAACTGCCCTAAAAAGCCAGCCAGGGCCGGGGCCTTAGGAGCGCTAGGATGTGCCGCGCTGCTGCTTTCCTACCAGCAGCCATCCTTAGGTCAAATTGTTTTGACCGAGGTAGACGAACAAATATATATTTTGTGATGTCGCGGATAAGAGCGCTTTGAGCTTCTCTATTGGTAGCATCAAGGTACGCACTGTAGTCTATACCGAACTTGAAATGGCAGAACTGCACAAAGGTACCTTTGTTTGCTCTCTTGGCCTCCCCTGTGGGTCTAATCCGCGACGTACCTGGTAGACGGCATAAACAGTCAGCGTCTTGCTCGCCGTCACAATCAATATCATGGCCTCTGCGATTACAATACAGGATGCGTATAACTTACAAGGGGCAAACAGGTCGCCGCCGCACAAGCGCAAAGCTGTCGCCTTCGATGAGGACGCTGCCAGCACGGCAAAACGCCATCGTGAAAACACGCAACGCGCTGAACAACCCAATGCCCACGCGCAATCTCTCGAGACTGCCATGCGAGTTGAACCTAAACACCGCCTATATCTATCTCCAATTGCGTGGACAGAGCGTCATTTACAGCTCCTTGGGGCTTACTTTGATATTGTAAAGAAATTCAGGCACCAGCTCCTGCAAGGGCAACGTGGCTTGGATACAAAAGGCGCTTGGGACTCTGAGAGTTGTCTCCGAGCGATCGGAAACCTTGCAGGCTCGAATGTGAGCATACAAAGCTCGGCGATGACCGATCTGCTGCGGAGCTTAGGACTGAGGACGAGGTATTCCGCCCGGGAATGCTATAGAGGTTCGGGCTGACAAACATGAAACTAGGAACCGAGAACCTTGCCGGCGAATAGAGATGCAGTTTCGGGGCCAACCTGCTTGCCAGTTGAAGGTCGACGGCGTCTGGAAGGCGAAAGCGGGAGACCGAATTACCGCCAACATCAATTTCGATGCAGTATCAGAGCTCCGAAGAAAGTTGGTCTACAGAAGGAAACGCGGGACCAGCCGGGACGGTGCCGGGCTCGAGGTCAAACGCAAGAAGGAGAAAGCAATACAGCCGAAGAACCCGCACGAGGATCCGTACATCTTGGGGCTGCTTCTTGCGCTGGCTCAGCAGCAACGGAAACTAGAGCCGGAAGCTCAACGCTGGAAAGTACTTCTACTTGGCATTCCGGGAATCAGAGCACGGCATCTATATTGCTACGAAGCTTGGGCACCGACCCAGCTTCTGCAAAAATTAGATGACCCAACAAGCGAGATGGCCTATCCCAGTGTCGCCATCAGTATCGTGAAAATCAATATTCAACGGCCACAAGAAGCAGCGCGGGGCCTTTGGACGCTATTGCGTGAAAACAGTATGTGCTGAGTGGCTAATACAAATCGCGCTAATACACATCTATCCTAAGAGGAATGCTTTATAGACTTGTAAAAGTTATTTAATAACTTTTTACGAGGCGGTTTTTTAATTTATGTTATAATAATTATTAAAACTTAAAA
>JARJRE010000456.1:0-22052 GCA_030783385.1 Akanthomyces dipterigenus | reverse complement strand
ATGACTTCTAGATTAGGGTTCTAGATATTTTGTACACTAAGAAGTATTTAACGCTAAAATATATATCTCTCTTATATGATTAAAAGTAGCTATATATTAGAATAGCTACCTTAAGCTAATTATAGTCTATATAGATAATATATCTATAATTAACTATATTAGAGCGATAGTAGTAGATTCTTCGTAGGTATACTTCTAAGAATTCTAAAAGATCGGCGATAAATATCTATACCTAATCTCTATTAGATGGTCCCCTAGACATACTAGTATATTTAGTAATAAGTTAGCTAACTAACTTACGAAGTATAGTACTATACTTCCTATAGATAAACACCTACTATCTATCTTATATAGAAAGAGATAGATAAAGAAGCAAATAGTAGTTAATTACCAAGCCTAGTAGGTATTAGTTAAAAGAATAAAGTACCTTAAGCTTAGACTTAGTACTAAACTAAAGAAACTCCCAGAACTTAGCCTTCCCCACTACCTACTTAGCTATCTCCTAACTATATAATTATAATATGGTGACTTTGCGGAATACTACGAGAAATTCCATCCTAGATAGGCGACACTAGAGTGCCCTTATAGGCGCTAGAAGTTACCTACCTATCTTTTCTACTATAGGAAAATCCCTAGCTATCTCTAGGTTTAGCTTATACCTAATCTAGAAATAGTAATAGGGAAGTTCCTTAGTAGATCCTATAAGGTATATATGCGTATTACTAACTTCTATTATTTAAAGATTAATAAGCGCATATAGTACCACATAGGACGTATAAGCCTAGCGCGCTCTATATAGTATCTAGCCTAAGTAGTTCGCGCTACTTATTAAACCCTCATCTATTTCCTTTATTTTTAGCAATATACGCTACTAATAGTAGGGCTCCCACTAGTCCCTATATAAAGACTAGGAGATAATAGTTATTAGCGCGACGCGCCTATAGTACTAGCCGTGGATATAAAACGCTAGTATCATTATGATCCCGCTAATGGGTATCGATTTAGACAGATATATGCCATTAGGCGCGAAATTACTATAGTTAGAGGATAGTGATAGGAAGAGTATTCTAGGGGCAACTAGTGAGAATATAGGCGCGGCACGCGTTCTATTAGGGGCCCACTTAGTGGGTACGACTATACATTAATCCGTAGAAGGCTCGATAGCACGTCCAAAAGCCTACACTAGGGCGCCAACGGACGTAATATTCAAATCAAATCAAGCAACACACACACCGTGATTTATGATGACGGCGGAGAAGAAACCGACAGAGGATTGGAAGAATCCAGAGTAAGGTCTCTGATTCTTTCCAATATGCCAAGACTTAACAAAGCCAGGACAGAGCCAGCAGTAGATTTGCAGTCTTGCAGGGTCGGCGTGCCAACGCTCGTATGTGCATACAGCCCGCCAAAGATGGTGGACGACACTGGCTGAAGTTGTGTGAAGGTCGTATTAAAACAAAAGTGTCGACCATCTATGTGATAGCTGACGCTCGTATTTTCTGTCAATATCCACTGCTTCTTATCGCGCTTGACGATGACGACCTCGGAAATGACCGGCTGCGCTGTCGGCAGGCGTTTGCGCCGCATGTTGTGACAGCTATAACGAGCACAACCTTAACTCGTATAGTGATTGCGCTCTGCAGAAAAGAAAACTGCACACTTCACAGCTGTCGTATAATACATGGCAAAAGAAATCATGTGTATTTTGCTGGTATGGATACAGCTGGCGGCACTGTCTCCTGGTAACTTGGCATGCGTAGCCTGAGCAAACGCTCCTTGGTCCGTCCAGCTTTCAGGCCGGCCCCGTCCAGCACGCCTTTGCCACCTGCATCATCATTTCCAATACAGTCTCGTCGCCTTTGTCCCCTTGCATCCCGAGTTTTCCAGCTGAATACACCTTCTTGATCGAGAAATTGCCCATTACTCGCGGAATCCACCGTCCGGACGCCAGTGAGGCAGCACCATGCGCATATTACCAACACGCTGCAGATGCGGAGACGCCAGTAAATACGGATGACCCTGGCCCGGCCCTGCGCGCCCACCGGCCCAGGTCCAAAGAGGAAGCTGCTTAGGAAACACACCGCGTGTGGAACGAGCGTCGGCACTGGTTCCTGACTTGACAGCAAAAGATCATCGCCGTCTTTTTTTACGCTTAATTCTCTGGGACGCGTCAAAACCCGTGACTCCTTTGCTGCTGCGACGCTGGAAGATGCCGAACGTTGTGGAGGTGGGCAAAGATCGCTGACCTCCTACTTTGTTTCCATGCATGCGTTGAAACACCGATCGCGAGGCAGCCAAAAATATAAAAATGGACAGAGTGCCCGTTTATCAGCAAGGTCCCTCTCCTGTCTCCGCCAAGCAAAGGTCGGGGAACCTTTGTTGCCGGCCATTGTACTGATACCGAGTACATTTTTGCGGTGGCGGAGCGCAACTGCAAGCCCCAGAAGCAGGTAGCCGGGTCACGCGAAATGCCTGTACGTAACACCTTGGATCGCTCCCCAGGATAACTAATAGTTTTGCCAGCGGGCGCGCCCACCGCCGGGATTGTGAGAGTATTTATGCGGGGGATGAGGAATCCAGCAGGGAAAAAAGTACCTCGGCGAGTCGGACAGACGATAACCAACGCAGTCGAGCGACTTGCCCTTGGACAGCCAGCAATGCACCCCTCGGTAATCGTTTCGAACGAAAGAAAAAAAAAGAACAAAAAAAAGAAGAACAAAAAAAAAAAGAACAAAAGAATGCTGCAGCACAAGTGTCAATGCACAAACTCTCGTGTCACGGACTTGAAGACAGTGGCGAGCGCAATCTCACTGCCACCATCGAAGGTCCAGCCCTTTTCGGATGTGGCGCAACAGAAGTACCTCCCGCCCGCCCGGGCCAAGACGCTAGCGCTGCTGTTGTGCTGCTCGTTGCTTTTTCGGACATTGGCCGCCTGCGTCCCGACCTCGGGCTAGTTGACAAACTGATGAGTGATGGATGATGGCTACTTGTTCAGCTTGCCGCAGAAAACAATGGCAACAAAAAGACGCAACAAGTTTCCCCCATGATTTGAATCGGCGGGGCCATCGACAGCGCCCAAGAACTTGTGCCAGTCTGCGACACTGTCTCACACCATCGTTCTACACCGCATTGTGCCATGGCTCTAAATGGATGCGCCTCCGGCTACGGTGCTTCGTCTGGCGAGGGTCTTGACAGGAGTCATCATCCATCAACCTCGCTGCACTGCAAGCCCAGCTGTGCAGACCTCCCCGAACAAGACAAGCCAGTCAACTGTCCCCGCACGGGCGCGCCCACATGTCCAGGAACAGGGAATCTTATGGATCGAATGGATCAAAAGTTGGAGAAGCCTCTCGTTTCCCCCCCCACGCTAATCCGCAGATACCGTCCTCTTATCAAGACGTTTCAACGAGCTTGACTTGGAATCGCTTACCAGTAGCCGAGAAAACTCGCAGTTGAAAGGTTTAATACTGGTGCAAAGGATACCGATGGCAAACTCCATGGGCAGCGCTGACTCGGCATGTCTCTCCACCCGATGACTGGCACCAGCGCTAACACGGTGCTAGCTGCGAGATGACAAGCTGACAATGCAAGGTAGAGTGAGGCGGGGAGCTGTGACTCTGTGAGTGATGAATGGGCTGTCTCTCCCGGGCGACACAATGTCCGGCCATTACTACGTGAAGGCAATTGCAGATTGTCAAGTCATCACAGAGTTGGACTTTCGTCCCGCAGTTCCGCGAAATCAATTGCCTGCTGAGGACTTGGGCGCGTTGAAACTAGCAGTACCGAGTACGTTTAGGCCGATCTGTCTTTGCCGACGACAGAAACAATGCGGGCCAACGACCTCATGGTTCCGCCAGATCCTCTCGCCAGCGTCTACCCCGCAGCGCAATGCAATAATTTGGTCTGTTAAAGACCTGGGCTCGCAATCTCGTAGCCTCGTTGGCACCCACAGTCGAGGCCTTAAAAGCCCCTTGAGTCTGCGAATGTTCTCTCGGGACGCCAGCTTACCCAATGAGGTAGGTCCTTACCAGATAGCGTTGCGCACTAATTTGCGTGGCGCCATTCATGCTTGGGCCGCGCCGGCCGCCAGCCAAAGGGGTCAGACAGCCCAGCAGCGCAGCAGCATTGTCGTAGGGCGTCTTGGCAGCAGCACACCTCGTGCTACGGACGTATCTAGCTTGATGTTGCCCCCAAAATGCAATCTGTCGACCTGCCCAGACGGGATGCACATGCGCCTGCATGGCGCCGCGCCCGGTGGAGAGGGAACATGGGTCACCTTGCATCCTGTGCGCCGCGGCCTTTGAGGTCCGGGTCGTTTGTTCGGGCTGCGGTTGAGCAGCTGAGGGGGTCAGGCCTGCACGCGATAATGCGCAGACCGAAATCGTCGGGGCGTATATAGCTGACCGTGCGCCCGGCAGGGCTTACCACCAAGGCCGCACGTACTTTCGTTCTCCCCAGATCGACTTGGCAACAAGTTCTCGTCTCTCTTTTCTTCCCCAGTAACCTGCAGCAGTTGTCGCAATCATGGTCAGGACCTCTTCGCTCCTGACGCTCCTGGCGACCGCCGCAACGGCGGCTGTTGGCCAGAGCACCGACTCCGACCCCAACAAGGCACAGCCCGCCATTCCTGGAGCGTTCATTATCGAGTTTCAAGAAGGCCATGTACGTACTTTTGAGACGGAATTTCAAACGAAGTTTATGCAGAATACTGACTACTATCTGTAGAACAACAAGGCTGCTCTAGATGCCGTCCAGCAGGACGCCACCGTCCGTGTCGACCTCAACTTTGAATTGTTCAAGGGCGTCTCCATCCAGCTCAACGACGTCAACACGGCCGACGAAAAGGCAGAAAAGCTCGCGGCCCTGCCCGCTGTCAAGAACATCTGGCCCGTCAAGGTTGTGCCTCGCCCCAACCCCAACGTCGAGTGGGTGGCTACCGAGGGCCTGCAGGCGCTGGCCAACAAGGGCGACTCCGGCACCATCAATGCGCGTGAGGCCGCAGAGCCCATCAGCAGCGCCCAGCGCATGGGTCAGATTGACAAGATGCGCGCCAAGGGCTATAAAGGCCGCGGCATCAAGGTTGCTGTCATCGACACTGGTGTAAGGCACCCACTGTCTCGCTATTCCTGAACAGTCCAACTAACACGTCCAGATTGATTACAAGCACCCTGCTCTCGGCAGATGCTTTGGTGAGGGCTGCCTCGTCGGTTACGGTTACGACCTCGTTGGTGACCACTATGGTAGCGACGGCGACTTCCAACCCGTGCCCGACAACGATCCCATGGACTGCGGCGGCCACGGTAGCCACGTAGCGGGCATCATTGCCGCCCAGCCCAACGAGTTCAACTTTACCGGCACGGCGCCCGACGTCACCCTCGGCGCCTACAAGGTCTTTGGCTGCTCGGGCAGCACCGGCACCGATGTACTCATCTCGTCCTTCAACAAGGCCTACCAGGCCGGCTCCGACATCATCACCGCCTCCATCGGCGGCCCCTCTGGCTGGATCGATGAGCCCTGGGCGCAGAGCATTGCGCGCATCGTCGCCCGCGGCGTCCCCTGCACCATCGCCGCCGGCAATGAGGGTACCGATGGCCTCTTCTTTCCCAGCAGTGGCTCGACTGGCAAGGGCACCGTGGCCATTGCCTCGTACGACAACACCGATACCCCCACGCTCGCCAACGTCAACTACTACGCCGTGGACGGTGGTGACAAGAAGCAGCTTCTCACCACCAGCTCCGCCAAGGACGCATGGGACGGCGTGACGCTCGAGGCTTGGGCCGGCAGCTACGACACCACCAAGCCCGACGATGGCTGCAAGGCGTACCCCGCCGACACGCCCGACCTGAGCAACAAGATTGTGCTCGTCCACCGTGGCACCTGCGCCTTTTCCGACAAGATTAACTTTGCCACGGCCAAGGGCGCCAAGTACGTCCTCATCTACAACAACGCACCCGAGCCGCTGAGCATGCAGGTCGACGGCACGCCGCTCGCTCTGGGCGTCAGCCTCATCTCGCAGGATGACGGTGTCGCCATCATCGGCCAGCTCAAGGACGGCAAGAAGGTGACCATATCCATGAACAGCTCGGCCAAGTCGGGCAAGGTACTTTCGGTCAAGCAAAACACCAAGACGGGCGGCGGCCTCAGCAGCTTCACCACCTGGGGCCCCTCGTGGGAGCTGTTTGTCAAGCCCGACGTCGGCGCTCCCGGCGGCAACATCCTGTCCACCTACCCCACGGCCAAGGGCTCCTGGGCTGTGCTCTCGGGCACGTCCATGGCGACGCCGTTTGTGGCCGCCTCAGTCGCGCTGCTCCTCGAGGTCCGCGGCAAGAAGCTCTCCCCCGCCGCCATTACCAACCTGCTGTCGGCCAACGCCAACCCGCAGCTGTTCAACGACAACACAAAGTTCCTAGACAAGCTGGCCCCAGTGCCGCAGCAGGGCGCCGGCCTCATCCAGGTGTACGACAGCGCGTTTGCGACGACGCTCTTGGAGCCGTCCAACCTTGCCTTTAACGACACGGCCAACTTTGTCAAGCAGCTCACCTTCAAGGTCAGCAACACGGGCAAGGACTCGGTCACCTACGAGCTCGGCCAGGTTTCTGCCTACACCATGTACGCGCTCGGTGCCTCGGGCAGCCACGTGCAGCCGTTCCCCAACGAGGCCGTCGATGCCTACGCCAAGCTGAGCTTCAGCCAGAACAAGCTGACCATTCCCGCCGGCGGCTCCGCGTCTGTCGACGTCAGCGCCTCTCCCCCCGAGGGCGCCGACGCCAAGCGCCTGCCCGTGTGGTCGGGCTACGTGACCATTAACGGCACCGACGGCACCTCGCTGTCGTTGCCGTACCAGGGCGTGTCGGGCTCGATGAAGGAGCACGTCGTCGTGGACCCCTCCAACGCCAGCTGGATCTCATGGAGCGACGACAAGGATCTCAAGGCGGTCCCCGTCAACCAGACCTTTGTCCTGCCCGGCCCCGGCAAGGCGACGCCAAAGACGCGCCTGCCGCAATTTGTCATCAACATGAGCCTCGGCTCCAAGAACATCACCGCCCACCTGCAGCCCATGACGACGTGCCCCCCCAAGGGCACCTACGAGTACAAGGGCTACAAGACGATTGGCCAGCCATTTGACTTTCCGATGCTATTTAGCAGCCGCGGCGCGGTGACGGACCCCTGGGACGGACAGCTCGACAATGGTGACTATGCGCCGCCGGGCAAGTATCGCATCGTGGTGCGTGCTCTGCGTGTGTTTGGCGACCCCAGCAACGAAAAGGACTGGGATACCACGCTTGGTACCCGGTTCGTGATCAAGTACGATTAAAGAGGGTGTGATGTGAGGAATGTATCTACGAGTGGGCGTGGCCCGATTATATTTAAGCCATATATTAAAATTCATGGAAATACCAGAACTGTAATACTATTTCTCTCTTTTTCCTCTTAATTATCTCGTTTAAAGCTTTTACGAATTCTTTGTAAACTGCCCTCTGTTAGTCCAGCACTTGGGGGACAAAAAACATTGCCGGTCAACCGTTGGCCAAAGCGATAACTGGCCACCACTTCACCTGCTAGCCTCTAGCTTTGTGTAATAAAAAAACGTCCCAGATGCAGAGCAGAGTTTTAAGTAACCTGCTGGCTATTTTAGAGTATTTTATTATGCCATTTCTGGGTAGCAATAGCTCTTCAAAGATAACTCAGGCCTCCGGCGACCGGCCCTCTTTTTTGTCCCGGACTTGGTCGGCTACTTGATGAATACAGGTAAATTAGGGCCAGATGGCTCCCAGTAGTGTCAGCCGTTTTGCCGTCGCGAACCGACCAAAAAATGCGACATGATACTCACCTGCAAGACAACATCTTTGTCATGTTTTTGTCCACCATCATCCTTGGATATCTTTGCAAACATCTGCTCAGCCTCTTATCATTGTCGCGTCCTGCAAAAGCCCGTCAGCCGTGGCGCAGAGTGGGACGCAGCCCAGGCAGCAGGATTTCTGACCAACCGGAGGCTTCGCAGCCGTTGAGCGGCCATCTTTTGCGGGGGAGACGGACTGGCGGGGTTCAGCATCCGTTTGCTGCAACAGGCACCAACGTTTATGCATCGTTTCTGCGAGTCGAGCGGCTACTTTTATCTCATTCCACCATCTTCAGTCTATCCGCTGTTGCATCGCTTCATTTCAGCATTTCTATCACACGTCCTGCTGCGCCGACGAAGCGCGTCTGCCGAAACCAGACGAGCCGACCGCACGACCAAACACGAATAATGGCTTAGTAGTCACACAGACTCTAGGCACCGAGTATTGGACTACGATAATCGCCGTGGTACCCGCTCTTGAGTAGAGTGTGTCGGTCGCTGGTTGCCTGCTGTGCGACTGCAGAATCTGTCTGCCTGGCGGGACGAGCCCTCTGTCGCGAGACTGACGGACGTCCGCGACTCTTGTCTCCGGCACATACATTTCCACATATACACTGCAATACACGTATACGTTTGCACGTCGCTCAACATCGACAAGCGAATATAAAATACAAAGTTATACATCTCACACACACCAAATACACATGGAGGCCCTACTCCCCTCTGGCGGCTTCCAGCTGCCCTTTCAGCGCCGCCTCTCTCGTCTCTACAACGACACCAAAAAGTTCAGCGACTTTGTCCAGGCGCCCGTGCCGCGCGAGAAGCAGCAGGACCCCGACGTCACCGGCCTGCACCGCAAACTGCGCATCCAAAAGGACCGCCTCGTCAGCTGGGGCCTCGAGTGGTCCGACCCCGCCACCCAGGCCGCCGAGATTGACGAGTCGCTGTCGCGCGCCGGCCTCAGCGAGGTTGTCGGCAGCATCATGTCCACCATCAAGGACATTCTCGCCGAGGCCGAGCAGCTCTGGCTGAGCGGCGGCGGCAGCGGGGGTGCGAGCGCAGGCGGCGTCTCGGAGAAGAAGGAAAAGCGGGTGCAGTGGGATCGCGCCCGCTTCGAGGACCTGGTGAGTGACTTTACCGCGTCCGTCGACACGCTGTACAACCTGTCGAGGACGCGCGGCGCCGCGATGCGGAGAGTGTCCAAGGGCGGCGGGCTGCACAAGGGCTCCGGCGTGGAAGAATCTAGAGCATTCGAGTCGACGCGCATAAAGACGCCCCAGGTCATTGACCCCGGGCAGCTCACGGAGATTTTGCCCACTCGGGGTCTGCCCGTCAATGTGGCCTCGCAGCGTGCCGTCGTGCTCATGAGCAAGACGGCCTATTCAGAAATGGCACAGGGCCGCACGCGTCAGCCCTGGGGCCCGCTGCTGCTGGAATTCGCCACCTTTGACTCCATCTACTCAACCACCGGCATCATGCCGCCCATGGCGCGCTTCGAAAAGCTGTCGGCCGGTCTGCAGCAAGACTCGCAGCGCGCACCGGGGGCGTGGTCCGGACTGCCGCGCTTGCTGGGCTACTTTGAGGACATGGAGAATTCGAGGTTTGGGCTGGTCTACCGCTTCCCGTCGCCCTTTGACTCCGTCATCGTTGAGAGCTACAAAAAGAGCACGTCGCATGAGATTCAGACGCTGCGTACGCTGCTTGCGTCTCCGGCCCTGGAGCCGCCCCTCGAGGCCAAGTTTCGCCTCGCGTACAACCTCGCCAATACTGTCTTTGACATGCACTCCCGCGGTGTGACACATGGCAAGCTTACGGAAGACAACATCTCGTTTTGCAATGAGGCCAAGGCGGAGGGCCTGCAGCCTAATGCAGTTGTTGACGTGCGCCGGCCGCTCGTCTCCTCGTTTGACGTCTTTTCCGAGGACAAGACTGAGGGCACGCTGCACCATCCACTGGATCCACGGTACTCGGTGAAATCGCCACTGGGTAAGAGTACGGATGAGCGCGTGCTGGAGCTGTACGCGCTGTCTATCATGCTTCTGTCAATTGGTCTTTGGACTAGCATCGAGACGCTGCCCGCTGACGCCAGCGGAGTCGCGTTTACATCCACTTTAGAGCGACTCAAGGTCAAGTGCGGCGGCTTGTACACCAAGGCGGTGCATGCCTGCTGGGAGGCTGTCGACTTGGAGATTGCGGGCCAGGCTACGGGCGAGACGCTGCTGTCGCAGGTGCAGATGCGCGTCAGCCGGTTCCTCGAAACGTGCTGCATTCTCGATGGCGTCAGTGGCTTGGAGCAGCGGCTAGCTACGGATATGCAAGAAGAAGCGCACCGCTACGCGCTTAGGCAGGCTGAGCCAAGCGATTTCAAGACCAAGTCTGTCCAGACGCTATCACAAGCACATACAGTCGTGGACTCCGAGGGCATAATGGACCCTGTCAGTGAAGAGACATTGCATGCGAAGCCTGCGGCCAAGGAACCGAAGCTCAAGTTATACACCCAAGTGCCACTCCCCAGCGAGGCGGTCGAGAAGTGGAACACGATCCTCATGCCGCAGATTAACCAGGCCCTTCGCCACTTTTACCGCAAGCACCCCGAATCTGTGGAAATTTCGCTCGAGGCCATCGGCCTGAGTCCGCAGCAGACAGAGCCCACGGTGCTCGTCGTCTGCTCGTCCGTCGGCAAGGTGCGCGCCATTCTTAAGAAGCGTGTCGGTGACCTCTTTGACGGATCTACGGGATTTGCCCTCAAAGTGTGTCGTGGCCACGTTGTTCGGTCCCGCCACGTGACCAGCTCGGTGTATCGCTCCATGGCCATAGACGATGACGAGGTAGAGGCTGTTAACCCCAAGTACCAAGAGCGTCCAGGGAACGGCGCAAGCATCGGCGCCTGGATCGGGGATCGCCATCTGCCGCCTGTGAGCTTTGGTGGGCTGGTTGTTGTAGACGGCAAGACGTACGGCATGACAGTGCACCACATGCTTGACGACCCGGATCGTGACTTTGGCGCCCAGGAGACGCGTCGCAGCGCAGCGATTCCAACCTCCTACAGCACGACCCATTCTGACAGCATGGATGGGGAGGATGACGATGACGATGGCTACGAGCTGTCGGACACGGAATCGGAACCATACTCTGACACGGACATTACTAGTGAATACGGCGACGAAAGTGAAGACGAAGAGGACGAGGAGCCTGGCGATATTCCCGGCATCGAGCCGGGCTGCGGCGACGGCTACGTGGTCACGCAGCCTGCGCTAGACGATGTCGAGGAGGGCTTCTACCCCTGCGCCGAGACGGAGGATGAAGACCACCTGGACACTTTTAGCCTAGGCCCCGTGTACGCGTCGAGCGGCATCCGGCGCCGGCGCGACAACGGTCTCGTGCACGAAGTCGACTGGGCGCTGTTTGAGTTCGGCCAGGAGCGCCTACCCGCAGACAACCAGGTGCTCAACGCTGCCGCCCAGCCGCTGCAGCCGACTGTGCTCGCGCCGTCGTCGGCCCTCCCCGGCAAGGAGGTGCAGTGCGTGGCGCGCACGAGCGGCGCGCAGCAGGGCCGGATCCTGCCCGCGCTGTGCAGCGTCAAGATTTACGGACGCGTCTCCCCGAGCCACACGTACCAGGTCGCGAGCCCAGAGGACCGCGCGGCGACGCACGCCATGGGCATCCCGGGCGACAGCGGCGCGTGGATCGTGGGCGCGCACGACGGGACGCTCTGCGGGCACGTGCTGGCATGGAGCCAGCGCAAGCGGGTGGCGTACATTTGTCCGATGGACGTGCTGATGCTGGATATCGCGCAGACGCTGAATGCGCTCGAGGTGAAGCTGCCGGGCGGAGAGCCGGTGGTGGTGCTGGAGGAGACGGCGGCGGCGGCGGCGGCGGCGGCGGCGACGGCGGCGGATAGCTGTCTGTGTAGCGACGTGGAGGCAGAAGAAGAAGAGGCGGAGGAGGTGCCGGCGCTGGTGCAAGAGGTGGTGAGGAAGTCGCCGGTGATGGGCATGGGCAGGTTGACGAGGGGCCTGGCGGAGCTGAATATGGGGGTGGTGACGCAGGGGATCGATGTGAGTAGTTGACGGTTCAGGATGAGGTGGGATTGAGTGTGTCATCTGCCTTTGTTGGCAGCGCGACTATCAACAGTGAGGATTTGGACATGTGTACGAAGAAGGATACCCCGTTTGTATTTATATCTAGTTTTGAGCGCAGTCATGTAAGATTGAATTTACCCTCTTTTTTCTACCGTCTTTGTCTGTTTCTTCTCTTTCTTTTTGGGCTACGACGCTTTTGCCCGGAATCTACGTGGTCTCCCATCACGACGCTTTCAGCGACACTCAGAGCTCGGAATGGCCATGCTCACCTCGCAGCGGTATACAGTTGTGCTGGCTGGGACAGGGCAAGGCATCCGGCTTTGCTGCAACACGGATATCCATAAACCCAGTTGACGCCCCATCGTGCCGTGCCTCTCATACTGCCCTTCTAGCCCTTTTCCAGCGATCCAAGAACGCTTCTAGCCCGACCTCGACAGTATGTGCACCTACTTTAATACACCGTCTTCTTACGCAGGGCCATGGTTCGTCATAGTCCAGAAATTTAGGACCATCTCCCTGTAGCTCCAGAAAGGCGTCTTGTGCGTCAATGACGGATGCGCTGTCAATGAAAAGGGGCGGACATGGACATACAGGCTGGAAACGGATCCTCAGAACCATTTGTAAGAAAAGTCCTCTTTTCTTGAAAGATTACATCGCCATAGCCGCCTCTTTTTTGCAGTGCTCGGAAGACGCCGATAAGCTTACTGCCTGGGCGCGCTTAGCCAGTCCTACGCCAGCCTCGATAATCTACCCATTCTTTGAACAGACGAGCACCATTGCCACTCTCCAAGACCACCAGCAATAATCACCGCTCAAAAGAATTCTTCTACATGAGCGTGGTGATCTTTGCGGGCCTGCTCGTTGCCTTTGAACCAATCACACGACCCGTCAGCCGCATGTACAGGCATGGTTCAGCCATGAATGCAGGCGTGAGCTCTCAGCTACGCCTCATTCTGGCACCAGCCCAACCCCGCACCCTCCTCACTCGAGCTTTCGACTCCCGACCGTCATGCAGGCTCATGGAAACACAAACTCTGCGCAATGGATCCCCTGTCTGCGCTTTCCGTTGCCGCCGCGGTTGTCCAGTTTGTCGATTTCGGCCAGCGTCTCTTCCTGGAGACCTGGCACATCTATCGCAGTGCTTCCGGCGAGAACATTGCCCTGGAGGATCTCTCCGTCGTCTCCAACGACCTCGTGCAGCTATCCGCAGGCGTGGAAAGGGCGTTGAGCGCACAGCGCCGAGGCGCAGCTGCCATTGGTGCTTCCGTGGCTCGAGACGCGGACGAGTCGCTACTACGCATCTGCGGCGAGTGTGCTGCCATCGCATCGGAAATCCAGATTGTTCTACCGCGGGCTGGCTACAGATTCCATTCCGTCCTAAAGGCGAACGAGAAGCTGGCAAAGAACAAGCGCAAGGAGTCGCTCACTTTGGGCGATTGCTTCCGGAAAGCTCTGCGACAATGCTGGAACAGCGGAGAAGTCGAAGATTTGAAACGTCGCCTGGGCGATGTCCGCCAACAGATGATGATGGCGGCGACTATATCCATCTGGTACGCTCTTCGGCCCAATATCAAGACTTTGCCTCGGTGCCTTAAAGAAGTGTGTTAATTCTGTAAACTTACCAGAGTCTAGGTCAAACACCCGTGATTCCAAGGGCTGGGAACAACAATTCAGCACAAAGCTTGACAAGCTGATTTCGATGGTGGGCGGAGCAATTGACCAGACCCAAGACCTTGGTCCTGGCGTGGACATAGCCCCTCCTGACCCTGCAGATACACTCTATCTCAACACGTACCCGGAGGACGAAGACGCAGCAGCAAAGAGCATCAACTTCAATACAGGTCGGGACAAGTTGGCCATCATATCTTCCACAAGGGAATGCATTCAGACGACTCGCGTTGCGGAGCAAATCGTCCATCGACTTTGGAGCAAGGAGTGGAAGCCCAACGACTCGATCTTGTCATCGTTTCCCGAGGAAACGCTGGTGTCGGCCTCTGACTTGAAGGCCGATATCATCGGTACACTCGGCTTCGAGTCCATGACCAACCGAGAAGACGCGATCAACAACGCATTTCGATCAACTTATGAGTGGGTGTTTAACCCTTCCCCACCACTCTCGGACACTGGAGAGCCAATGTGGTCGAGTCTGCCGGATTGGCTTCTGGGTCAGTCTTCTCTACCTTTTTGGATTACCGGGAAGCCAGGCTCTGGAAAATCCACCATGATGAAGTATATCGTGAATCATGGCTACATGAGCCACTATCTACAAGTATGGGCGAAACACTATCCTGTGTATAACATTCACTATTACGCCTGGAAGCCAGGGACGGACTTGCATAAGTCAGAGGAAGGGTTGTTTCGGACGCTCCTTCACCAGATTCTGCATCGAAACCCTGAGCTTACGCCTTTTGTGTGTCCGAGGAGGTGGACGCTTTTTCACACAATTCGTGAGCTTCGGCCAGAGTTTTATCCTCCCTGGACCATCACGGAGCTGCAAGAGTCATTTGCATATCTCTTGAAAATTGTGCAACATAAAATGCGACTTGCCATCTTTGTTGATGGGCTTGATGAGTTTGATATTGCTCCTGTGAAGCTGTGTGCCATCATCCAAGACATGGCTCGGCATGGCGCCATCAAAGTTTGCGTCGCGAGCCGCTCATGGCCGCAATTCAACGACGCCTTCACGGACAGCCCCATGATGGAGATGCATCTCCTGACAAATGACGATATTCGGTCGTTTGTACTTGGCCACTTTGAAAACATCAGGGCGTTTACAGAGCTCAATGCCTTGTACTCGAATGGCGGCTATACTCTTCTTCTCGAGGCAGTCTCAAAAGCGCAAGGCGTATTTCTGTGGATTGCTCTTGTCACGCAGACGATGCTACAGGCTGTGATTGAAGGGTCTAGCCTGCCGCATCTGCGCACCATATTGGACAAGATGCCTGTTGAAATCGAGAACCTGTATGACGCCATCTATTGGACAATCCCGGAGCGATTATTGCCCGAAGTGTCGGGGATGTTGCAGATGTATGCGTCGGCTTGTGCACCGGTGGATTGGCTTACTCTTTGGCTGGCTGATGAGACGAGAGGTACCAAAATGAGTATCGATGTCGATGCAGTTGATATCGACAAGGTATACACAACGCTGAAGCGAAGGGTCAGTGCGAGAACGCGAGGCATCTTGGAGCTTGTCCGGCCGACAAAAACTGTCGAGTATCTGCACCGCACTGCGGCGGAATGGGTCAAGCAACCCCGAGTACTGGAGCGGCTCCGACTAGCGAGCCCCAAAGACTTTGATCCGTGCATGTGCCTTCTTCGCGCGGAGATAATACGGATGGAGAACTCGAGAGACGATTTCCCGGGCAGCGACGACTTCTGGAAGCGAATCACTAGGTCGCTGCTCTACGCGTCTCTGGTCGACGGGAGCATCACCGCCGAGGCAACCCTCATCGATGCCATGGATCAACTCCAGCGTGTGGCCTCGTACTCTCTAACCTCATTGCAGGGCATCTCTGCGCCGGTCAGCGTCCTCTGGCCGTCGCATCAGCCTAGTCTGAGACATGATGAAATGCTGCGTCGAAACAGCTTCAATGGACTAGCAGTGCAGTTCGCCGTATTGCCATACATCCGATGTAGGTACACGGAGTATCCAGAAGGTTTTCATCCAGTGCCAAGCAAGAAGTCGAAGCCCCTACTGGAGCAGGCCGTCTTTGGCTTTGAGAGATACTGTGCGCCACGTATCAGGCACGGGGTTGATGGCTCGAGGATTCCCCCTTCCCAGAGGTGCGAACTGGTAGTTTTTCTACTGGAACAAGGGGTGAAGCAGCCGGGACTCTTGGATCTGGTCGAACAGATTGAACCCCCTGCAGACCAATACTCTGTAGACCAATATGGTAGCTCACTGGATCATCGGTACTGGGCAGAGATGCGGCAGCTTTTAGAAAGCAACAAGGCTGCTGTCGGGAGCAGGAGAAGCCAATTTATCAGAAGGTTGGGATGGAAAGTGAAGAAATGGACCGGCGATTAGTCATGAGGCAGCGAGATGTTCTCACACATTCTGAAATGTCTGGAGGCGAACATTTCGCTCATGTTGTTCTCTGCGCAACGGAAGAGCAAGCCGATTAAAGGCGGCATCCTTGGAGATCATGGCTAGTTCTGGGGTTCTTCATCGCTCTTTCTGTACTCCGATCTTCTGGCTGTCTGATTGGTGAAATATTTACCAGATCCTCGGCGGCGTACTTGAACCTGGATAGATGGGTGTGGTCTGGGCCAGATAATTGGTGACAGCGCATCGCGAATACCGAGCTGGATGTTTCACGAATTGGGTGGAACAAATTGCCCTGATACATCACTGTGCCATGTTGTAGATGATGTTGTGCTGCAGCATATTCTTCACTAAAGACCTGCCGCCGGCCCGCTGTTGCTGTGTGTTTTTGCACTGGATTCTGTGTGTGGCTTGTGAAAGCCATTACCCCTCTCCAAGGTCTCAGCTTCGTCCCGTTGCTCGCCACTGGACAAAGCCTTATCGGAGGGACCGAAGTCTCGTTGCCAGCCGAGATAATCGTAGTTTATCTTGTTGGAATAGTATTGAGTTTGACCATAATCTGAGTACTTAATCCTGGAGCTCTGCGCTGCACAAGGAGAGCCGGATCCTGGAGATTCGGAAGTCTCGACGACCGCGGAGATTTCCTTTCCTGTCTGTGCTCAACAAGCTCTCCGATATAGTTCCTCGCTGGTCCGTATCCGGCGTGGGTTGTTCTTGGTCGAAAGATGTGCTTTGACGGGGTCCCCTATGGTGAGAGCTTGAAGTCGATTCATCTGCTTGTGCAACTTCAATCAGGATTTTGTCATTGCTGGTCGGACTTCTCTTGCGTGGGCAGGATGAACGACACTTTGTTGGTGTTTTGGCGCGGGACTTCTTACTTGGGCCAGTCACACCCTCTACTGCATCTTGTTTGCGTCTCCGGTTTTGTGTGGTCTCATTTGTGCCTGGGCGGGGTTGCTGAGATGTGGAAGAAGACTTGGATTCAGACAGGAGTGCAGAGGAGGCCGTGACGTCTGGAGGGCTTTCGGGTGTGGCTCTTGTATCCTGTACATCATCAGCCGAGATTGTGTCCTGCCCATCTCCTGTCTGCAGGGCAATTTCTAGAGAGCGCGAGCTTGCTTCTCCGTTCTCTACTTCTGATTGATTTTTGAGAGCTGTTTCGAAACGATCAGAGTCGAGATTGCGATACGATATGCAGTGTTACTTGCCTCGTTTATGCTGCTCGCTCTGCTCCGTGACGAAATCTTCCATCGCTACAAAGGCACTAGCAGCATCAAAGATAGAGGCACGCACCGTCGTGTAGTTTCTGCATCGCTCTGCAGAGGAGATGAAGACGCGTCCCCCACCCGAACAGCACAGAGTCGAGCACGTCCGCGGAGGCTATCGCAGACTTTAGCGCGTCCAGTCGCAGCTTCTTGCGCTCCTCCAGCATCGCATAAAATTCTTCTAGAGTTCTTAAAGTGGTGATAAGGTCAACGACATTGGCATACAAGGCTACCCTGTCCATGATGGCTATGGGTGCCGTGTTGAAACGCTCGTGAAGATGGCCCCAGATGTCCTCAGGGTTCAGGGCGTCGCCGAACTTGAAGTAGGGCCATTTGTACGGGTCTTCGTGATAGTAGTAGCGGCCATCAAGGCCGTCGTATGTTTGGGGAAAGGGGCAGTGCCACGGCATTTTGGATGAGGTTGATGTAAATGTTGCGTTTGAGGAGATTGGGTACGCACGTACAGAATGATGTACAGCAGGCACCTAGGTACTGACTGCTTGACACGCTGTCGGCCTACAGTGGGTCGTGGGCAATTTCGAGTCAACTTCCACCAAGTCGCCATGCATTTCAGCGCTCGGAACTACCTGGAGGCGCTGTAGGACGGGCTCCCACGGCGCTGCAATAAAATGTCGGCCCGCGAAGGTTCATTGGTAGCGCACGCCCGCTTCGATGGGCTTGAACGAGGTCGCGATCCAACGTGGCACAAACGCAGGGCGTGACATGGTCAAAAGTCACTTCGTCTATACTCTACTGCTGCAGAGGTGCTGCGTGCCAATTGAACGCCGTTTGTTACGCTGGCAAGCCTGAATGATCTCGCTTATCCTTTAGACCATGTATCTAAAATATCTTGCACGCTTCTACGTAAATCCGTACCGGGCACTGATTGACACTGGCAGGCTGTGGTCTACGCCCTGCTGGAAAGCAAAGACGGAAAGCAGCTAATCCCCATAATGAGCTTACCTCGCTCAGGCACTCACACCGGGCGTCTCGCTGACCCGAGTCAAGAACTTCTGGCCGCGGATCGTGCCCCCCTTGAGACCCTTTAGACCTTCAGACAGGCTCTCGAAACCATTCTTGCCCATCGTGTAGGGGTGGCTTGTAAGCCAACCTTCGCGAAGACCCCGAGAAAACGCCGCGCCCCAGGTCACGCCAATGAGCTTGTCCTTTTCGTCTTGGTAATGCACCTGGCCGACCATGGAAAAGACAAGATCAACACTCGGATCAGAGCCCGCGACCTCGGTTTTTAAAAATATGTTGGTCAACTTTGGCTTCCGCCCAGCAGCGTCCGGCGGACCAGCAATGACCTTGCTGAGAAGCCTGACGGTCTCATCCTCAGAAACGGTATCGTAGGCCTTCCAGCAGCGGCTGTCAGGGGCACCTCCCTTCTTGACGGCTTCCTGAATAGCCTTGATCAACTCCTCCTCGGTCGCGTACGCAGTGTAGTCAACGAGGGCATCTCCCTTGCTCTCGTCGAGAAAGGGCTTGATGAAATCGCTCCGCTTGCTACCAACCGCAATCAGGGGGTGCACATTGGCAGCCGCGGCTAGCTTGATGGCAAAGGCGCCCGTGGCGGTACTGGCGCCGTAGATGATCAGAGGAGACTTGATGTCGTTCTTTGCCGCGGCTTTGGCGAGTGGCGACCAGGGCTCCGGAATCTCAAGCTCCTGGAAGAGCGCGCAGACGGACGTGTAGGCCGCCAAGGGAATGGTGGCAGCCTCCTCGTATGATGTCGAGTCGGGGATGTGAAAGGTGGTGTAATAGGGCGCGACGGCGTACTCGGCAAACGCGCCGTGCGGGGTCATCATCTCGTGAAAGGCAGCTACGCGGTCGCCTTTGTGGAATCCGACGACATTTTCACCCACGGCTTCGATGGTTCCGGCGATGTCGTCACCGCTGTTCATCTCAGCGCTGCGCATGACGGGGAGCTTCCAGTCTTTTGGGTTGGATCCTGTTAAGCATTCGCTTTGGTTAGCGACCTAGAATCGAGAATCTGGTTCCTAGATGCGGCTGCCGAAGCGGAATGTCATGCTGTAGCGCGGCAGCCGCAGCCGTTTCGACATGTATTGCTTACCTGCGATGACGACTTTGATCAGCACATGGCCAGGGCCCGGTGTAGGGATGGCAGAATCGACAATTTCGACCGAAATGTCCTTTTTCACAATTGCTTCCTTCATGGTGAGGTATCTGAAATCTCTAGTTGCGCCTTTACTTGTACAGATGATAGCCAGTTTAGGTTGTTCGATGAGTTTTTGAGTTGTGTCCTAATGGTACTACTGGCATGTTTTATACTCGGCAGGTCATTTGTAATTGGTTCCAGAACATCATGCATGCCGGATATCTCGGACCCCAATTTATTCGTCATGGAAGCGATCAACCTGCGGACTTGCGGATTTTCGGGCTACCCAGTGTCTGATGAGTCCGAACTTGATATACGCGTACAACGGTTTTCGGTAACCCCATATTTGCTTCCCGCCGTCTTTTTGCTCATGAAATTCGATAAAACCCCAGCACAGTCCTTGATAATCTTGATAATCAGGTGCTGCCATATATGGTTCCCAAGCACGGCAGTTGGAGCGTTCTTCCGTATGACTCGTGCAGATCTGAATGGAAGGGCGATCCTAGATGGTAAAATGATGCAATCCGAGGACGTGCTGCATACGAAGAGCACCCGACCAGCTGACATCAGCCCGTCTCAAACAGAAGTCACTTCAACATGGTCGGCAGTAGGAATTGCAGTACTGAGGACGATAATGTCAGAGTCACTATGTAATCTAGGTGATCGAAACACCCCTGAACGGCTGCATGGTAACGCCACCATCGCCCACGGGAATAGTGTGCGATTGTTTACCCACAGTGTTCGGCAGCTGCAAGGAGCCAAGACGACACTGCGGATAAATGTAGAAAACACCGAGAAGGTAGGCAACATTAATAATTAAACTTACTTGTACATAATCTAAAAACTATAGGGCGCTGTAGGCAAATTTGGCTTCACCTGTACTAGCTATTGTGTTGTGGATGAAATCCTCATGCAGGTACTGGGTGAAGGTCGTTGATGAAAAGCCACTGGCTCTTCTTTTTCCAACCGAGCTGAATTGCGTTATTAGCAGGTTTTGGAAAAAAGTCAGCGACATCCAGAAGCGTCGCATCGTGAGCAAAAATCACCATGACATTCTCGGCAGCGTCAAACTCCTGAATCTTGGCCCTCGTCTCCCGCGCTAGAGCTGGGTCGTGATGCAGACCACACTCGGCAATATCGTAAAATGCCCTCGTCGGATGAAAGTGCTTATGAATCTCCGGAACGGAATTCTCCGGCCGTGACAGGATCTGCGCCCAGTTCTCACTCGTCAGATCTGCCGCCAGCGGATTCTCGACGCTCGGTCGAAGTTGCGCGGCGTGATGCACCGTGTCGCCTGCCAGGAGTATAAAAGTATCGGGCTGGCGAGTAACGCGCGCCAAAGCGCACATGTGGCCGACCATGTGCCCCGGCGCATCGAGCAGATACAGGCTGCCGTCGCCGAAAAAGTCCATGGCTTGGAGTTGGCCAATTTTGAGGGCCGAGTCCGCGAAAGAAATCTCCTTGACTTGTCGGTTGTCAAAGTCCGAGGCGAGCACAGGCGACTCGCTGTCCAATGGATACCCGGGCAGGAATTTCTTCTTCGTTCCTGGACCGACAATCAACGAGGTGGCAGGATCAAATCTCGACATGTCCCCGACGTGATCAAAGTGCGCATGGCTCCATATGACAGCTTCAATGTTTTCAGAAGAGGCGTCGTGTCCATGGTCCTCGAGAATGGTCCGTACATCCTTGTCGACGACCAGATTAAAGCCCATGTCTCCGACCGAGTTGACAATGGACGGCGGCAGGGCCTTCCAGTCTTTGCGCAGGCCAAGATCAAATATGACGTTTCTGTTGAGCGTCTTGTTTGCTATCAGAAACGAGTAGGAAGGGCATTTTAAATCGGTGTGAAAATCGTGCTGCGGCTCCATGAACAGGGTTGGGGGACAGTTGATTGTTGTGGTCGTGTCGATGATGTACAGCGAGACGGTGCCTGACCCCGGCGGCAATGCAAGGGCAGATCTCGGAGTTTCCGCCATGGTGAAAAGGAATAAAGGGAATGGCGAGATCCAAAGCTCAACGGCAGAACTGGCATGTATTTAAGCTTCGTTCCGAGAAGAGGAAACTAGCTCTACGCACTGATGCAAACAGCATTACAGTGAGCTAGGGGCCAAGTCTTTAGCTTTAAAAGAGCGTTCTTACTGGCGGCTGGCATTAGCTTCATGCCACCAACACACTAACGTTAGCTGTTGAAGCAAGACAGGCTAAGCGTGCCAAGTTGGCTAGTCTTAAAGTTCGTGTGAGCTTTTGGACGATTGCCAAGCGGAAAATTCTGCCTACACTTGCACCGTAGGACGGCGATTAGTTGTTCAGCAGGCACCCAGTTACCTCGCCGAGCTACCATCACTGCTACTACTCCATGTCTTGATCTTCAGGATTGTTCTGGCCACGCTCTTAGCCAACCTTGTCGGGCCTGGGATGGAGTCGTTCCGTTAGAAAGATGCTGCCGTAAAAACGTATCCCCGAATTATGAGAAGAAGATACATTCATCACCTAAGTTACAAGAGCTGGGAAGTTAGAACCACCTACAGCAAGTCTCAGCCCCGGCAGCTCATTCAGACTACTTCATCAGTTGTCTTTAGTGCAGCTAGCTGTAAATTTGTAGCGTATTACCAACAGCGCACCAGACAATGACTAACGTCGGCCACCCACTTTCGGGTCACCCCTAGATACGGGTCAGTGCAACACATCACAAGCTTAT